>JBBPBT010000498.1:5282512-5308437 GCA_037974875.1 Cicer bijugum
AATAAAAATGGTCTAGTAAAAGATGAAAATGTAAGATACATGTGTATTCTATTACCTCCGTAAATGAATTCATAAGACTTATGTATTCTATTTAAGAATGAATTTGCCTTTGGATCTCCCATTAGTCATCTCTTATGACTTATATATAGAAATTCAGTTTGATATTACCGTTGGATTTGCGATTAGTGAAATCAATCAAAAGTGAATTGTTAGGACTTATATATAGATATTAAGTATAACATTATTTTTGAATTTGCGATTAGTAAACTCAAAAGACTTATTTAAACTAATTAGGTGCGATTTTACCATTTGATCTCCAATAAGTTAATTGTTAAAATTTATATGTATCAATTAAATTGTTCTCCAATTAGTGAAGTTGTTAACACTTATTTATATCACTTATATATGATTTAAGGGTTCGACATCAGTTGGTGATATTCTAAGAATTATTTAGATTAAGTAAAATTTAACTGTTGAATCTTCGATAAGTGATATATCATAAGAAATATTTATACTAATTAAGGATTATTTAACAGTTGGATTCATAATCAACGATCTCAAAAGATTTATTTAGTTTAAAATATATATATTAATAATTAGTTGTTAATTTTATTGAAGGGAAGAGTTAGAACATATCACCTTCTTGTTACTCTAACTCTATTAAGCCACCCAATAATCTTGATTCATGATTTCTTTAGTATTTGTTAAGAAGGATTTTATGATTGGATATTGATTAATTGTTCAAACTTGTTTATACTAATTAAAGAAGATATTACTGTTTGATCTAGTTAATATCGAAATAAATAATTATTCGTACTACGTATTAAAAGATTAACTTAAAATTAAATAAATTAAACGGAAATTGAATTAAACATATTTGGGGCTTGAGCAGAAGATGAAGAACAAGTGATGGAGACAGCGTGGTTCTCTGTTTCGCCCATAGGGCGATTGTTTTGGAATTAGAAATTGGATACAAATCCTAACGGTCTGTTCTGGGTGTTGTGCGTTTTTGTTTTTTTGTTCTTATAGTTAATCCTAACGGTCTGTTCTGGGAATTAGAATTGATTTTATTTTAGTTTAATTATAGTTTTAAACATATTATTTTTATTGATTTATGAAATTAATCTTTTCAATTTAAATTCGACTCTTTTTTTTTTTTTTATAACAACGATATATGTGAAGAATAATTGACGTATATGAAATTTAAATAAAACATCGTAAAATTTAATTTTTAACTTTAATTTTCTTTATATTTTTAATTTAATTAGTGACATATAAATAATTAATTTATCTAAATGATTTTATATCATTGAGTTATATGTTCCGTCATTTAAAATATAACAAATTATTATTTTTTTAGTCAAAAAATATAAGGGATGATTAAAACTGTCAACTTTTAAACTATGAGAATAAATTTTGTAAATTGATAATAATAGAGGAGTCAAAACTGCAATTAAACATTTAATTTTTCACTTAACTTTTCCCATCTTAAAAAAAAAAATTACAGTTAAATTTAAATCTAAATTAAAATTTAATTTTAATTTTAATTGACACATAAACATTCAAAATCACATAAACATGTTTTACGATTAAATTTAAATCTAAATTAAAATTTAATTTTAATTGACACATGACATCAACTAAATCTAAATTTCAACTATTACAATTTTAAATTAAAATAAATTAAGAATTATAAATCAATTTAAATAAATAAAAGTCATTTTAATTTATTAAAATATAATCATTTTTATGCTCTTGAGTAGAGTCGTCAATCCCAATACCACTATTTTTTGGCGTCAACCCACATATTTGAGAGGTAAAAAATTTTATACTTATTAAGATCCCAAAAAACGAAGTTCCAAAATTAAAAAATCCTTAAAATTTTGTAAGTTAAGTAGAGCCTATAACCCCACTTTTTCAAATTTATCTTTCAATTTTTTTTACAAAAAAAAATTTCAACAATTTTTTTTTGATAAAAAATAATTTATAATTATTTTTTACTTTTTTGTCAAAATTTTTTTGAACCCATCAATTAAGCTCAGAAAAAATAATGAAATAATAGGTTAGGATTTTAAAAATTATTTTAATAAGGGATTTGGATTTTAGAGTTTAATTAACGGCTCTACTTTTGAAGTCCTTTTCATTGTCGATCACCACTTTGACCATAAATAACCACGATTTCAACTATCATTAACCAATACTCTCTAAACATTGTTGACCACCACTCTAATAGTTATCGAACACCACTCAGATCACTAATGAACACAACTCTATTACTTGTTGACCAACATCCAATCCATTGTCAACCACACCAACCACCACTATGATCATAGTCGATCTCTATTCAAACCACCATCGACCACCGCCAACCACTACTTTGACTATCATCGACAACCATTATCAATCATCACGTTAACTATAATCATGCACAATTCTGACAACGGTTAGCTACCACTCCTACTACCCACCACTTGAGCATTGTTGCTCATGACTTCGACCACATGTTTGCCACTGCTAAAGAGCCCCTCCGACCACCATTGCCAGTTTGCCACCAATGGTTGTTGATCAACAACCATAACATTCTATCATTATTATTAAAATTAATATTAAAAAAAAACTAAATTTTAAAATAATTACATCATTTTTTAAAATGGAAATAAAAATTAATAAATAAAAAATAGTTATTTTTATCTGCTCAAATTAAAAAGTATTAAACTCAAATAAAAAACCAAATAGAAACAAATAACGACGCTAGCATACGTCATTACATAGAGCGTTGGAGAAATGCTTCACTATAAAGGATATGGACAACTCAAGTGGTAGCAATATGTTCTTTATTCTCTTTGGATGAAGAGTATATGTAATCATCTATTGATACATTTGTTTAAATAGTATAATTATAAAATATACTTCATCATATCACGAATCATCCAATGTCATAGACAAACCTTAAAGTAAAAAATAATGTTATCAAACAATTAAGTTAAATTCAACATTTGCACCATTAGCAAATTGATAGGCGTATCTTATTGCAAACAAAAACGCTAACATAAACTGAATTTTAAGGTTAGGAATATATGCCGTATGAAACAATAAGAATCTAAGTGATATGCTTGAGGAAAACAACCTTCAACATCAAAATGAGAACAAATTGAAACTGAGCTACAATTGGCATGGCAATTTTCATGCTACTGTTTTGAAAAAAATTGGAACTTGGGAGCATAAGTTACTTTTCAAAACATAAGCTTGTATGGGAAGTTCTTGATAAAGCTCATTCCTTATTTCTGACCTTAATAATGTAAGATTTATAGGTCACATATGTAATTAATTAATAAAGTGTGTTAGGGTCATTATATAATTAGCCAATAAACTAGGGTCAAATAATATATAATAGTTTATGGCTAAAGAGCATAATAGTTATGAAAATTAATAGTGTAGATATCAGGCAATATCTAATTTAATGAGGGGCTGAATTAGAAATACTGTAATTTGGGATATAACTAATAATAGTTATATATAGGGGTAATGGTCCCCAAAGCAAACACAATAAGACTATTCAGTTTCACAAACCAAAAGGAGAAAACTCTCTGGTTCTCTCTATCCCCATCAAGAGAGCAAAGTCTTTAGGGTGTTTTGCTGAGGAAGATCACCCAACCCATTGGCTCTATCATCATCATCCCAGGATTTCATCAATGGCAATTCCCATAGGTACGCTTCCGCCTTTGGTTATTCATCATGTAATTGGCATGGAATGTTGAGCACAACGTTATTAGGGTTTTCCAACAAATGGTATCAGAGCCTACCATGTTTAATTCATGATAAAATTCGGCTATTGTCTTTGTTTTAGGATTCAATTTGGGAATTTTGACATGATTGAAAAATTAGGGTTTGTAATTTGAGAATTTTGACATGATTGAAAAATTAGGGTTTGTAATTTGGGAATTTGGATATATATATTATGGAATCCATATTTTTTTTGTTTCCGGTTATAATTTTTTTTGTGTTGATATGCCATTGATGGTTTACTATAAAAATTTTCTATAATTGTTGATTGTTTTGGATGATTGGAACAATTAATGAATCGTGAACAATGCCATGAAATTTTGTTCAATATTTTGTTTCATTGCCATGGCTTATTGTTTCATTGTATATGTATCAAGATGCTCTCTTTCTTCTACTTCTGCACTGTTAATCTCTTATTCAAGCAGCCTGCCCTGCAATAGAATTTTTTTTTTTTGATAATTATCAATTTTTTTTTATAAAACAATAATTATCAAATACTAATGAAACACAGTTTATATTAGTGAACAATATTTTTTTTAAATATTGTTTTATTTGGATATAATAAATGCATGTTCAAGTCAAGTTTGACATTTTGAATGAGTTAATTGAAACTTGACGTCGCCAAAGTGACCTCTCTTGTCTAAATTGCTCGTGAAGAGTGTCAAATGGCTGTGTATATGTTTATTCATGCGGGTATTGACCGGCCCAAAGGAAGGTTAATATTTGGCAGAATTATATGTACACCTGCAATGATAAATGTGTGACAATTATTTGGTATACATGTGAGCAGTAAATCGGCCCAAAGGAAGGTTTATTGTTTGACATGTCTTATTGTCAATAGTTGATCGTTGCAACAAGAGTACCACTAGCAGTTGGTGTTACTGTCCAAAGACTTGACACCAATGGTGCACTAGGTATCTTGAGATGGGTTAAATTCCATGATTTGAACATATGTATTTATTTATTGATTTATTTTCCTATAATGTGAGTTTCTAAGTTTCGATCTTTATTTAATTCACAACATCTATTGCTTCCATATCTGCAAATTTGAGTTCTATTCCTGTCTTTGATGGGACAAATTTTAAGGAATGGAAAAAGAACATTCTGATTGTTCTTGGCTGCATGGATCTAGACCTTGCATTAAGAATTGATCGACCCTCTACTCCTACGGACTCTAGTTCTTCTGAGGAAAAATTAGAGTATGAGAAATGGGATCGCTCAAATCGCATAAGTCTTATGATCATAAAGCGTGACATTCCTGAGGTCTTTAGAGGTGCTGTCTCGGATGAGATAGTTGCAGCTAAATATTTCCTTGTTGAGATGGAAAAACGCTTTGAAAAAGGTGATAAGGCTGAAACAAGTTCTTTGCTTCAGAATTTAATTTCCATGATGTCCAACATTGTTTCTAAGCTTAAAGGACTAAAGTTTGAGTTGTCAGATGACTTACTCATTCATTTAGTACTGCTGTCTCTTCTTTCGCAATTCAGTCAGTTTAAGGTGACTTATAATTGTCAAAAGGAGAAATGGACTCTTAATGAGCTCATTTCATTATGTGTGCAAGAAGAGGACAGGCTGAAGCAAGATAGGACTGAAAGCGCTCACTTTACTAGCATCTGTAAAGACAAGGGCAAAAGGAAAAGAATTGAGGAGCCCAAGAACAAAGCTGCTGCTAAGGGTCCAGAACAAAAGAAGCAGACTAAGGATAACAACTGCTTCTTCGGCAGGAGTCCTGGACACGTGAAGAAGGATTGTGCCAAATATCACGCTTGGCGTGTTAAGAAAGGTATGATTCTATCTTTGGTCTGTTTTGAGGTTAATTTAGCTTCAATACCTGGAAACACTTGGTGGTTAGACTCTGGTGCAACTACTAACATCAGTGTTTCAATGCGGGGTTGCCTGAACTTCCGAAAGCCTAGTGATGCTAAAAGATGCATCTATGTAGGAGATGGGAAGAAGGTAGAAGTTGAAGCCATAGGAAAATTTAGATTATTATTAAGTTCCGGTCATTATTTGGATTTAGAAGACACTTTTGTTGTACCGTCATTTAGACGAAATTTGGTCTCTATTTCTTATTTGGACAAATAAGGATATTATTGTTCATTCGGGAATAAAGAATTTACTTTGTCTTTAAATTCGAATGTTGTTGGAATCGGTTTACTTTCTGGTTATGATAATCTTTATTTGTTGGAAATTGTGGTTAACTATAATGAAACCTTGAGTGTGGAATCACGTGGTACTAAGCGAAAAATTGACAATTTCAATTCAGGAGTGCTTTGGCACAAGCGTCTAGGTCACATCTCTAGAAATAGAGTTGAACGACTTGTGTCAGATGGAATTTTAGATTCCATTGACTTCACAGACTTTAACGTTTGTGTAGCATGCATTAAAGGAAAACAGACTAAAGATAAAAAATTAGGCGCATATAGAGCTACAGACGTCTTAGAATTGATACATACGGATATCTGTGGGCCATTTCCAACTCCTTCTTGGAATGGTCAACAATATTTTATATAATTTATAGACGATTATTCTAGATATGCCTACCTTTACCTAATTCACGAAAAGTCTCAATCAATAGACGTGTTCAAATCCTTTAAGGCAGAAGTTGAGAATCAACTTAATAAGACAATTAAAAAGGTCAAATTTGATCGTGGTGGTAAATACTACGGCAGATATGACGGTTCAGGTGAACAACGTCCGGAACCATTTGCCAAATACCTAGAGGAATGTGGAATCGTCCCACAATACACTATGCTGGGGTCACCCAGCATGAATGGTGTAGTTGAAAGACGAAACATGACTCTTAAGGATATGGTAAGGAATATGATTTGTCATTCCACCTGGCCAGAGTCACTCTGGGGAGAGGCATTAAAAACAGCAGCATACATTCTTAATAGAGTACCAACTAAGGCAGCGGCTAAAACACCTTATGAGTTTTGGATTGGGCGTAAGCCTAGTCTGAAGCACCTTCATGTTTGGGGATGTCCAGCTGAGGCAAGGACTTATAGGCCGAATTAAAAGAAATTTGAACCCCGAACAATTAGCAGCTATTTTATAGGGTACTCAGAAAAATCAATGGGCTATAAATTTTATGATCCTAAATTGAGAACAATTTTTGAGACGGGAACGACAACGTTCTTTGAGGATATTGAGTTTGGGGGGAAGATTAAGGTTAAAGATTTTATCTTTGAGGAAGAATCGGTAACAATTCCAGAACTGATTCTTCCACCAGTTGATTCCAGAACTGATTCTTCCACCAGTTGACTTTCCCATTATTGAACAAACTCAAGATGATCTGGTTGTTCAGGAAGAACAAAATCCAGGTCAAATTCAAGATCCTCAAGAACAAGTGCCTCAAGAGCCAGCTCCATTGCGAAGATCCACTAGAGAAAGGAAAAGTGCTATTTCGGATGATTATGTAGTATTTATCAATGAGGTAGAAGAAAATGTTGGCATGACGAAAGACGACCCGGTCAACTTTCATCAAGCCATGCAAAATTCTCATTCAGATAAGTGGATCAAAGCAATGAATGAGGAGTATAAGTCTATGCAAGACAATTCAGTTTGGGAACTTATCCCATTACCTGAAGGAGTGAAATCCATTGGTTGCAAATGGATTTTTAAAACCAAGAAGGATTCCAATGGTAATGTGGAGAGATATAAGGCATGTCTTGTAGCTAAGGGCTATACTCAAAAGGAAGGGATTGATTATAAAGAGACTTTCTCTCCGGTTTCACCGAAGGACTCTTTAAGAATAATCATGGCTCTTGTTGCTCACTTTGATTTGGAGCTTCATCAAATGGATATAAAGACAGCGTTTCTCAATGGCAACATTGATGAGACGATCTATATGGTGCAGCCAGAAAACTTTGTGTTGGGAGACCCAAAGAATATGGTGTGCAAACTAAGAAAATCCATTTATGGGCTAAAACAAGTTTCTCATCAATGGTACCATAAATTTCATCAAGTAATTCTCTCATTTGGTTTTGAGATGAATACAGTTGATGATTGTGTGTATCATAAGTTCAGTGGGAGCAGACATATTTTCCTGGTCTTGTATGTTGATGACATACTGCTTGCCACTAACGATATAGACATGTTGCACGAAACTAAGAAATTTCTATCAAAGCATTTTGAGATGAAAGATCTTGGTGACGCCTCTTTTGTATTAGGAATTCAGATACACCGAGACAGATCTCGAGGTATTCTTGGATTGTCACAAAAGAGCTATATCAATAAGGTTCTCAAAAGGTTTGGGTTACAGGATTGCAAACCAGGGGACACCCCAGTTGCTAAGGGAGACAAGTTTAGTCTCAAACAGTGCCCTAAGGGAAGTTTGGAAATTCAAGAAATGCAAAAGATCCCTTATGCTTCAGCTGTAGGGAGTCTTATGTATGCCCAAGTATGTACGCGTCCAGACATAGCATTCATAGTAGGGATTTTAGGCAGATATTTAAGCAATCCAGGTCTTGACCATTGGAAAGCAGTCAAGAGGGTCATGAGATATTTAAAGAGAACCAGAAACTACATGCTCACATATAGGAGGTCAGACCAGTTAGAGATCACTGGGTACTCTGACTCGGATTTTACGGGATGCCAAGACAGCTTAAGATCAATTTCAGGCTATGTCTTTCTGTTAGCTGGTGGGGCAGTTTCTTGGCGTAGTGCCAAGCAAGTTCTTACTGCTTCATCAACCATGACAGCAGAATTCGTAGCAATTCATGAGGCATCTGACCAGGGCATTTGGCTGAGAAATTTTGTCACGAGGCTGCAAATAGTTGAAGGGATTGAAAGACCACTCAAGTTGTATTGTGACAATAGATCAGCAGTCCTGTATTCTAACAATAATAGGAGCTCAACCAAGTCAAAGCACATTGACATTAAGTTCCTAGTTGTTAAAGAGAAGGTACAAAGTGGACAGATATCCATAGAACACTTAAGGACAAACTCCATGATTGCGGATCCACTCACTAAAGGTCTACCACCCAAGGTCTTTCATGAGCATACTGCTCACATGGGTGTGCTGCAGTTTGAGGAATCTTGATTTTAGTGGGAGTTTCGTCCATTATGTAATTCATGTTCTATGTTTAATTGTAAAGTACAAATACATTGTATTTGGACTTTCTGATCAGAAATAAAGTTTAAAGTATTCAGTTTTGGTTACTTTGTACATTTAAGTTGTGGTATGATCTCATTCGGTAAAGTAGGACCAGTTGAAAATTGACATGCATTGACCAACTTCATGTAATTTTCATGCTACACTTTTCATAATGGGTCTTTGTCATTTAGTTGTGTCAGTACGGGTGATCATTGATGGGTTTAGTTATGCTTATTATGATGAAAGCCTCTTTGGTTCCATGTGCTGTTATTATTAATGGACGGGACAATTTGGATTATGCTCAAGGTAATTATAATGACATTTTTGACGTCATAAAGTCTAACACACTCCTAACGATACATGTGTGACCAGTGGGAGATTGTAAGATTTATGGGTCACATATGTAATTAATTAATAAAGTGTGTTAGAGTCATTATATAATTAGCGAAAAAACTAGGGGTCAAATAATATATAATAGTTTATGGCTAAAGAGCATAATAGTTATGAAAATTAATAGTGTAGATACCAGACAGTTTCTAAGTTAATGAGGGGCAGAATTAAAAATACTGTAATTTGGGATATAACTAATAATAGTTATATATAGGGGTAATGGTCCCCAAGGCAAACACAATAAGACTATTCAGTTTCACAAACCAAAAGGAGAAAACTCTCTAGTTCTCTCTATCCCCATCAAGAGAGCAAAGTCTTCAGGGTGTTTTGCTGAGGAAGATCACCCAATCCATTGGCTCTATCATCATCATCCTAGGATTTCATCAATGGCAATTCCCACAGGTACGCTTCCGCCTTTGGTTATTCATCATGTAATTGACATGGAATGTTGAGCACAACGTTATTAGGGTTTTCCAACAAATAACCCCCTTTGTCTCACAATCCATTGTTCTCTTGTGGATCATCTGAAATACAATACAATCCTCAATTTTAAAGGGATTTCAAATGTAAAAACTTTGACAAAGCAAAAAACAATACAGCTTCAGTAAGTAATAATAATTAACTAGCAACATTTAAGCTTTATAAAAACCGTAGATGTTTCGTCCAAGTTAGTTGTCATGCTCCATTATCCAAATATAAAAGCCAAAGTTCTTGTGTTTTTGTTTCAAACACCTCTGCTTTTAACGTTAGCTTATCTCTTTACGTGTTATGATATCACCGTAAATTTGTATACATAATGCAAAATCTCAAGCAATATATTAGATTGAGAAGAGAATCAACAAAAAGAAATAGCAAACAATACAAAGAACCTATTTCTAACTCATAGTAGAATAAAACCCAATGCTATTGATTTTACAAATACAAAGAAAAAGGAGATTTTTTTTTACAAATACAATAAAAAAACTCGATAAACATAAATACAAATACAAAGTTTAAGAAATTATCAATTCATAACTTTAAAAAATATAGAGATAAACAAAGTTAAACTACACAAAATCTCAAAAAATGCAATAAAACAATCAAAAGTAGAGTACAGTCATGATAGGAATAAAATGCATCAACTCGAATTTTCATCACAACTAGTTTTTCATTTCAAAAATTTTAGATGGTTAAAGCATGAATTCGTCTCAAAAGACAATCAAAATAACCAAAATGGTAAAACAACGAAAACCTAAGAACGAAAATGAAATTGGTAAGATGAATGTGGATGAATACTTGAGCGAACACAACGGTAGATGGAGGGCACAGACACGGCGGAAAGCAGATGGCACATAGAATCTTGTTGCGCAAAGAGATAAGTCAATGTCATTATTCATAGTGACGAAAGATGGAGGTGGTTTTTCTATTCGCGGCAGCGGTGGCCATGGCTTCATGTTAGTTCATTTCGATCTTAGGAAATTGATTCTAATTCCTGAATTTAGTTTTAACTCAACTCTTTAAAAATCAGTTCAATTTAGTTCTCAAATTTTATGAACCAGTTCAATTTAAAAGTAATTTGGTTGGATTCAATTCTTTATATCAGCTCGATTTTTGTTTTTTTTCTCATCCCAACTGAGGATCTAAATTAATTGATATGTTAAATTTATAAAAATTAGAACATAAACTAAGTTTATGAATTACTTAATTAAATAAAGCAATATTTAAACAACAATTAAATTATTTAATCTTTTAGGTTAATTTGTGAAATAACAAAAAGACAGGAAATGACTTGGTATTATCAGTTTTGGTTTCCAGGACAAATGTTGATATGTAGAACCAGGCTAGTAATCACCAATTTTTCATTAAAAAAAAAGTTATATGAATGCTTCATTTTTATTGGTGATAACTAAGTTATTTAAGTTGTGTCGTATTATATAATAGATAATGGATTTATTCGATCTCCTCCCATATTTATGGATAGGTTGAAGCTTTTTATTGGATCAAAGTAAGAAGCATATGATGTTCTGACAGAAACTAACAAGTATATGATTAAATGATGGAAGTATTATGTTTTATCGATATGGCCAATTTTGGATGAGTTGGATAAGAAGGGAGCGCAAAAATAATCACATGTAAAATCAATCTCTATCCATCTTGCCATAGAAAAATGATAAAAGTTTTAATTCATTCTTGTTGTTTTATGCGATTAGAAAATTTTGATTATTTCTTTAATTTGGAATATATATCTCTTTCTTTATCGTCCTGTTGTCGTCTTTTCAACATGCACTCGTTCTAATTAGTCTAATGTAAAGTATTAATTTAACAAATAAAATTCTATTACAAAAATATTTGGGCGCCTTTTTTCTTCCCTCGTTGATGCTGAAAAATGACATTTATTGTTCTTAAAATTTAATTTAATTTAATTAATAAAATATTGATATTATTGAATTTAATTGTATTTTTTTAATTTAAATCTAAAATTTTGTATTATATGAATTAATTATAATGGTATTTATCTAATTTTCAAATATTCAAAATAAATAGTTCATATTTCTTTCTTAAAATTTAATTCTATAATAGTGATACGTGATTAATCCATAAGTACAACACTAGACGGATTGAATATGTGGTCCCGATTTAGATACCTCGTTCTCAATTAGCAATATTTCTTTGTGGCTAAGTTTGCTTTAAAATATTTTTTTGCAATTTAAAATCTTAATATTAATTTGATATAATGTTTTACAATTGTTAGACTTAATACATTAAGTTTAATTGTTATGTATTTATTAGTGTAAAAAAATTTACACAGTAGATAAATTATAATCAATCATCTGAGTGATTTTATAAATAATTATATTAAAAATTTAATATTATTAATAATTTAACAGTTATAATTAATTAATATTATAAAAAATGTATTAACAATATATATAAATTAATTTTAATATATTATATAGTAATAATAAATTTATTTAAAGCCGTCTCCATCATCAATTAACTCATGTTAGAGGCTATCTAAATGTAGTGAGTAGATCTTCTCCAACAAAATAAAGTGAGAGTTTGGAGAGAATAAAAAAAATGATGAGAGAGAAAAAGTCTGAAAGATAAGCAAAATTGATGATAAGGAAATGTAAAGAAAATTGGTGGAGTAGATACACATCCAAGAAATGCAAGTAAAATGAGTTATTTTATTGTTAAATACTATGAATAGAAGATAAATAGATACAATCTTAATTACAAGAGTAGATCCTCTAAAAGGATCATCACAGTAAACCATGTTTAAACATAGCTAAACATCCAGATATATACATTCATGCTATACATCCACACAATATTTTATCTACACAAGGTCTTAATATGTAATTTCATTTTTTTTATTAAGAGTATCATGATTATACATTGTCAATATAAAGTTACACTGTCGGTCAGCACGAATCAATTATGTTTGTTATGTACATATATATTATAATACAAATTCTATTTTGTAAACTATAAAAGTAGTTTACATTACCTGGGTATATTTTTTTGGTTTTTTTAGAAAAGAAAAAAAAAAGATAAGAGGTTTTTTGAAAAAGAACAGTGGAAAGTAGCCCCAAATTATGTTGACACAAACCAATTTAGCCAAAAATATTGTTCCCCCAACATAGACTAGCCGTGATGAGATAAGCCAATCCACTAATTCAAATATTATTTTGATTCAGTCATGAAACATACAAGTAGATATTTTAAGCCATATTTTTCTTTGAACTTAAAATATCCTAAAACGATTTTGTTAAGTTGTTGTCATGATGTGATATCCATGGTAAGTTATTATCTTATGGATCATTTTGACAGAAAATAAATCTCTAACAATTGATTCAAAATGAAAGGCTGTTTACATTGAGATTAATAGATTAATCTTTAATTTTTTATTTCCTTTGTTTGATTGCGTATGTTTATTTTTCAATTTAAATTAATTAAATTGCCATGCACGGAACACGTGTTAGCTTTTTCGAACTTGGGTAAAAATTTGATAGTTCTGTGTTTTTTTTAAGTGTTTGCTTACATAAAAATAAAATGTGTAGGTATTTTTACACTTTGTCTCAAAAATAAAAATTTGATAGTTCTTTGTGTTTTTTAAGTGTTTCCTTTATTTCTTTTCAGAATATTTTGAAAAAAAAAAGGATATTAAAGAAAAAACTGAAAATTTGAAGTAATTTATCCGTTATTTTGCTCTTTATCTCCCATCCCTCCAAAATAGAAGGGAGCAAAAAATAGGTCTATTGCATACTTTTCCCTCCCTTCTCTTCTAAATAATTAAACTAAAGGACAAAAATTCAAAATAACCTCTTATTCTCCTCTAATCCCCTCTGACCAAAAACACCCTTAACCTTAGATTAAATAATGCCGTATATGTCTCGCTGTCTTAAAAAGTTGAAGGGTGATAGAAAGCAGGTAATGAGTGCAATGTAGACTTGAGTACCTTTGTTATGTTATTGCCTTATTGGACAGCCAACAAACAGACACATACATGTCAATCCGAATTGGTATGGAATTGTTTTTGGCCAGCTAGCTGACGTGGCGGGTTATTATCCTAGTATGCATTGCCGTCGATGCTGTAAATGTCATACCCACTCGTCTCTTTGAGTGGCTAAGACATGGTAGGAGCCCTACTTCCATCAACAACTGCCCATGTATCTAGCCTTTCCAATTTCTCCATCCCATGCACTTTAATCCATATTTCATCGCTATCCTTCATACAATGAATGTACACCAAGTCAACGACAACTTGACTACTTTTCATTTTCTGTACCTGTTTCACAGCTGCGACATTTCTCAACCACAAAAATCATTCTTATATTTTGTAATACTTTCATATATATTTAAAAGTTATTGCACGATGTAACAATATCAAAATATCAAACTAATATACTTAATTAAAAAAATTATACTAATACGAAAACAACATATCTGGTCTTCTGCTTTCGGTAATCACTCATTCATGCAAGTTCAAATTTAAATTCATTAATTTAAATTATATAATTAAAATTAAAATCAATAGTTTTTAAACCGTTTAATCAAAATCGGACAGACTTTGATGTCTCGAATGCGCGAATGCATGGACTTCCCCAACTGTAGGGAAATCCTATTTCGAAAACAACCCTTCATTACATCCACCACAAAAGAGGAATAGAACAATCACGGAGGCAAGCTAGAAGTCCAAGCGATCACGGATCCAGAGAATTGAGAGCATGATTTACTTTTGTTTTGTCGTTTATAAAACAAAATCATTTTTGTCACACTGTTCTAAGTTCAATTTTTTGGGTCAAGAGAATGCTTAAATTCATAAGGCGGAGATTTCTACATAGACGTGCTACATATCCATATGCTCGTGAACATGACAGCACAGGATTAAAGTGAACAAAAGTATTTGGTTGTTATTTGTCCCCCTCGTTATTTGTCCCCCTCAACGGTATTGGCGTCTTTTTTTTCCCCTAAATATGTTAAATAAAGCCAGAATCATATCAGTTATTATGTATGAAGCAAAATGGTAGTATATGATAATCGTTGAGCATATACCAAAGGACAGTAGTTAAACAAGATATATATATATATATACACATACATATGGATAATCGTAGTGCAAGGTTCTTTTACTTTTTTGACTGCATGCTATTGCTATGTAAAGTTAACTGAATAACGGGTTAATCATACCACACCACCAAAAAAATACCCAATAACTATAACAGGCTTATAGGAACTAAACATTCAATAATAATTTTCTTTTACTAGAAATTTTTTTTTAACAAATAACTACTCCCATGTACTCTAATTTAGGCATGCAAGAACTATTTCCAAACTCCCATATTAAATGTAGCGAAGAAAAGCAACATATATGACCTGTGACCCAGCCTAAACTATAAGAATCATTGTTAAAAAAATTTAAACCAATTCTGTAAAGTTAAGAACATATGGATTGAAGTAAACGTAAGAGGCAAGATAAACCTCAGTAGACCCAAGTGGAGCCAGTTAGAAATCTCATTGTAGAATTGATAGGAGTATTTTCCTAAGCATGTGATTTGGTGCATGTTTGATTTTTCACTAGATTTGACAAATTCATGGTGAGTCACTTGTTATTTTGCAAAAGTTATATTTTATAATTTTTGTAAAATCACGATGGTTCATCGGCTGACTGTGGTTTTGTGAAACCCGCCAAAAATGCACTTAATGACATAAATATAGTATACTATTATCTTAAAAGGATATCATTTTAATGAAAAAAGATAAACAAGCAAGATAACAGCAATTAATTAGCCGAAAAGAAAACATATCAACTTTTAAGTCTTGGACCACACAGACAAACTTACAAATCATGAAGACAAAATCATTAATTCATAACAATGAAGTTAATCTACTTGGTTCTAATTTCTATATCTCCTTTTATAACAACCCACCTTAACCATATAAACTAGTAGGACATTTTTTCTAAAACCACAAAACAAATTCAAACCAAAAGGAAACTAACTACATCAGCTCATGGAGAATCCCTCCTCATCGAGACTCTCCCTTGCCATGGAGAGAACTGGACAATGGTAAACAGCACCACTCACCTCTTCTCCTCTACTCTTCCATTTTCAAACTCATAATTGTTTTCAGGTGTACAATTTTATAATCAATTTGTGGCTTCCATTATTTCAGGATTTCCTCTCAAGAACTCCCAAGTGATGTTATAGTCACAGTTGGAGAAGCCAGTTATTCTCTCCACAAGGTACTTAAATTACATTTTGCATATCAATTTTTGTTGTATTTTGTTATTTACCTTTGGTTTTGTGCTTGTAAAATTGAAATTGAAATTGAAATTGAAATTCTCAAAATTTAACAGTTCATGCTGGTGGCAAAGAGCAACTATATCAGAAAGCTGATACTTGAATCAAACGACAGTGAACTTACCAGAATAGACCTCTCAGACATACCTGGCGGCCAAGAAGCTTTTGAGAAAGCAGCAAAGTTCTGTTATGGTGTCAACTTCGAGATAACCGTACACAATGTCGCCTCGTTACACTGCGCCTCTCTGTTCCTCCAGATGACCGAGGAGTATTGCGATGGAAACCTCGCTGGAAGAACGGAAGGTTTTCTCTCTCAGGTCGCCCTCACAAATCTTTCCGGCGCCGTCGTTGTTTTAAAATCCTGCAGTCGACTTCTCCCCGTCGCCGATGAACTAAACATCGTCAACCGCTGCATTGAAGCTGTCAGCTCAAAGGTATGCAGTGAGGCAATGCTCCCCAGTCGCTCCCCGCCGAATTGGTGGACGGAGGAACTCGCCATCCTCGATGTCAAATCCTTCGGAAAAGTAATCGCCGCCATGAAGAAGCGTAACGCCAAATACCTAACTCTCGCCGGAGCTTTGATCACATACACAGAACACAAGCTCCGTGAACTCGTACGTGATCAAACCGGCGGAACTGGAGGAAAAATCAAGTCACCAGAATCAAGCGATTTCAATTCAGAAACAAGAATCGACCAACGCGAGATTCTACAGTCTATAGTCCCTCTCTTCCCGTCAGAGAAAGCCGCTTTTCCAATCAACTTCCTCTGCTGTCTTCTCCGTTGCGCGATCTACCTACGCGCCTCAAGCGCGTGCAAGCGCGAACTCGAGGAACGAATCTCCGAGATTCTCGAGCACGTAACAGTGAACGATCTACTCGTTCTCTCATTCACCTACGACGGCGAGAGACTCCTGGATCTTGACAGCATTCGGAGAATCATCTCCAACTTCGTTGAAAAGGAAAAAAGCACCAAGGTGTTCAACGGCGGTAGCATCTTCGGAGACAACTGCTCCGCCGCGATGCAGCGCGTAGCAAAAACCGTCGATGCATATCTCGCCGAGATAGCATCGTACCGCGAACTCACCATTTCAAAGTTCAACGGAATCGCAATTCTCATTCCAAAAGGCGCGCGAAAACTTGACGATGATCTTTACCGCGCCATCGATATCTACCTTAAGGTACGAAATTTACGAAATAATAACCGTTTACAAAACGACACCGTTTAAAACAAAACGAATCAACTAGAACTACTATTATTATTACATTTTAACCTAACGCGTGTGCGCGTATGTTGTTGCAGGTGCACACGAACCTTGATGAGTTAGAGAAGGAGAAAGTGTGCAGCGTGATGGACGCGCTGAAATTGTCTTACGAAGCGCGTGTGCACGCGTCTCAGAACAAACGTTTACCAGTGCAGATTGTGCTTCACGCGCTGTATTTCGATCAGTTAAAGCTAAGAAGCGGTGCCGTGGATGAACGTGACGTGACGGCGGAGAGGAATCAGTTACAAACGGACGTTACGTTAGTGAGAGAGAACGAGGAGTTACGTTCGGAGTTGATGAGGATGAAAATGTACGTTACGGATTTGAAGAAGAACGTTGACGGAACGACGTCCTCGTCAAGGGAAGTAAAAAAGTCAACGTTTTTCTCTTCTATGTCGAGGAAACTGGGTAAGCTGAACCCGTTCAAGAATGGGGCTAAAGACACGTCCAATATTGAGGATGGGCCTGTGGATTTGATCAAGCCCAGAAGGAGAAGGTTCTCCATTTCATAAATTATTTTATTAATTATTGTGGGAAGCTAATTAAGGAACTAAGTAATTTAAATTATTAATTCTTAATTAGTAGCAATTACTAGACACTGTTTAGCATTAGACTTGTTTGTTTGGATTGTGTTTGTTTGTGAAGAAAATCGTATAAACATTTGGTTGGGGTGGGACATCTTAGTTTCAACTCTACATAGAAGAATATGAAGAGATTTGTTGATTAGGTTTCTGATTTGTATTGAGAATATTATAAATACTCTTTTTCATGTTTTTATGTTGTCTGTCTACCAACAAAATATGAAGGGTATATATATATATATATATATATATATATATATATATATATATATATATATATATATATATATATATATATAAATATATTTTTTTATTTTGGAAAAATCATGAGTCTTGACAAATATGAATGAGAATTATTATATTTTAATATGATTCTTGTGGTTCCTTTATTTCAATCAATTGTATTATCAATATATCATGGAGTTCAAAGAATTGAGGTGGCTAATGGTGATTCTACATGTTTCAAATACATTGATAACTCATCTTTCTAGTGTTTCTAAACTTGCACATGATTATGAAATTTACTTTGAATTTCATGTTAATTGCTGCTATGTTAAATCTCAAGAAAACAATAAGGTTTTAATGCTAATGAAGCTTAGGAATGGCCTTTATGCATTTGATTCTATCAAAATACAATCTCCTTGTAACCATTTTTCATACTATAATTTTGTTAGTTCTAGTTCTACAAATTTTAGCAATCATGATCATAAACACTATTTGTAATGATTGGCATGCTAGATAGGTCATGCCACTAATAAAAAATTTCTCAATGAATTGAAAGCTTGTAATATCTCTCACAATATCAATAAAGTTTATAATGTTTGCAAAGTGTGTTGTATAGATAAATCTCATAAATTAACCTTTTTTTTTTAATTTCTCTAACTATTTTTTATAAACCTTTACAATTAATATACTTTGGTATATGGGAATCTGTTCTCATTCATCTACTAATGGTAGTTAATATTATCTTTATTTAATTGATGTTTACTCTGATTTACTTGAATTTATATCTTGCAAAATAAATCACAAGTTTTACCATATTTTGTTCATTTCAAAAACATGATTGAAAGTCACTTAGATCTTAAAATCAAATTTCTTCAAATTGATGGTGGAAAATAGTATATTGTTGAAATTGTCTTACGAAACGCGTGAGTTTGCGTCTTATAATAATGTGTATTTTTTTCTTATAATTTCGTTCATAAATGATACATTTATTTATCTCTTAGTAGGTACTCGTAAAAATATTTGATATATTAGAGTGTAGTTTGAACTTGAAACTCTTTTTTTATTATTAGTTTAATTAATATGTTAGTGAATATTTTATTGCGATACGTTTAAAAAAAATATGATAGACAATGTATTTAGAAAAAAAAATTAAAAAATACAAGTGGTGTCCACGAATGATAGGAGATGGGGCAGCAATAGAACACTCATTTTTATATATACTTAATTTTCTTTTTCAACATAGAGTACTTATGTGGATAATGGTTGCAGGGGACTCAATGCGGATACAAATCAACCCATATAGAAAAAAGTTTCTATTAGAATTTTATATTTGAGTTTATTTAAGAGAATTGAGTTTATTTAAATTAATTATTAAATATAAAAAATTAACTACAAGTTAATTATTATAATTACGTGTTGGTACGAGTCGGTTAAACGTTAGTTATCTTAGTTATGAATCAATTGTTTTAATTGGATATATAAGTTTCGTTATATTTATAACATAATAACAAAGTAAGGTTTGTTTTCTATTTTAATCTTAGCTATTAGTAGTAATATTTCTATATTTCTTAATCATAAATTTTTAGTTGTGTTCTTAAAGAATCAAGCACCAAACCCTCTCTCTCAGCAGGTGAGTATTTTGTTTGTTTGTATCATTTGAATAATAATTTTCTCCATCGTTTAATGATCCTTATTTATCTTATTCTTGTGTGCTGTAAAATAACACATATATTTGTTCTACAATGCATAATTTTTCTTTTATGGCAATGTTTCCTTGTTTTTTGTGTGGCAAGAATCAATTTTTTACTATTGGTTTCAAATTCATTTTTTTTCCTGTTAATCTATAAATCTGTGTGTTTTAAAATGTTTTAGTTTGTGTTCTGATTATTTTATGTTGGATACACTTTTGGCAATTTTTGTTTGTTCTTAACTATGTTTTTTTGTCTACGTTGAACTGTTACGATGCTTCTTTAGTCTTGCAATAAGTTATATAAGTTGTCCCTTGAAACTCCTTTTAAATGTTTTTTTTAACTAATTATGTTTCTATAAATTTTTTTGTGTATTTTGTATTATTTTTGTGTGTTGTGCCCTGTAGGTGGTTTGTAAGGAAGGACTAGAATCAATTTACCTTGGGACTAGAAAGGTGGAGGATTGGTCCCATAAGAGAAGTTAGATTTGCAAAAGGTCACAAATGTTGAACAAAATATATGATATATGCAACATGAAGAAAAGTTTAACAATTATTTTGGTTTTTTATGTATTAAAATTATTCTTGATATTTGTCACTTTTGTAGGTTCAACTTACTCTTGAGTGTTAGTGCCATGAAGCAAACAACACAAGTAACTAATAAATCTCCTTCTTATATAACATTTGTTACTGTGTTTATATCTTTATTATAGTCTATTTGAAAATTTAATCGTTGTATGACATAAGAAACATTAGAAAGGTTCCAATTGAATGTTGCATCAATCATGACAAGTGCCAATTGATATTTATTTATGGTATGTAGCTTGATGCTTATTATCAGATTTGGAAAAGGCTCATTGCTAGAGATATTTTCGACAGAACATGACACAATATGTTTTATGCTCAAAGTAATTTTGTGTAAAGTGAATTTTATTAATTGAAGTTCAAATAACTTTTCTTTTTATTAATTAGTTTTTATGAATTATTTAGATAACAAGCAATCGGATTATGCAACAAATAATAAAAACATTAATAAATAAATTAAAATATGATTCACTACTAATTTGTCTACGTCAAGTCTCCTTCATTCAGACGACTTTAATCTACTAATTCAAATACTTTGAATTACAAAGTATCCAAAGTGATTTTAAATTTATTAACCAACTATTGCAAATATATATTTAATAAAAATATAATTTAAATTGAAACTTAAAAAAGAGTAAAATTGATTTGTAATGGTCGGTTAGTAAACTTAACATCACTTTGAAACAAAAAGATGTAATATCTATTTGCTTGCAATTATCCAAGTCTTTTATCTCTTGTAGGTAAAAAATGGGATTGGAATTTGAGAACCACAAATCTAGATTCTAAAAAAAATATACCTTAATAGATGAAATATACTCCCTTATGTCACTATTATAAGAAGAAAAAAATTTCATGGGTATTAAGAAATGTAGTCAACTGCAATTAATTAATTTTTTGTATTTCACGTAAAACAAGTCAAATCTACTAAATAATTATTTTTTTAATGTTAAACGTTCAACTATCAAACGTAAGAAATAAGTTAGGTGTATCACTGTAGTAGCATTAAATAATTCAAAAGTAGTTGTCTTTTGCTTATACCCTCCTTAAAGCACATGATATGAATAATTGATCTTTTGAATTTAGAAGTACCTTAGATTTTTCTTCTGGTGTGGAGTATGTTTCTTTCTTTTCAGCAAATGTTGGATCATTTTGGTCAACCCTTAGCGTGAAATCTCCTTCTGTGCTGATGAGCCACATACCTATGTCTTGTAATTTTAGAAATAACTGCATTTTGTTTTTGCAGAAATAGTAATCTGAGCCATCAAAGTAGGGTGGTCTATTTGATGACCCTCCTTCAGCAATAAACTTAGTTTTTGACATTTTTCATTCTAGATCTTTTCTCTAACATTGTTTAGGTGTTGATTTTAGAGATTGTTCTTTGATACCAATTAAAGTAGCAATTTACAAGAAATGGAGTTTGAATTGTAAATTTACATATTTAAAATTTCTTGAACAAATTAACTCAAGATTGATCTTGGTTGTAAAAATAGAAAACGAAGAACGTTATTGGTTATGAAACCACAAAACGAAGAATGTTCTTGGTTAGTTGAAAATAACAACTTCAACTTATCTATTTAACTCAATAATTGAAAGACTGAAAGTAAATAGATAAGGGAATAGATATAACACACAAATATATACTTGTTCATCCAATATGGATTACGTTCAGTCCTCACAAATGTGAGATTTTCCACTGTGTTCAAAGCTAAAATGTTCTTGGTTTTCACACAACTTTTGCAGACCAATCTTAATTTTGTTTCAACTTACTACCTTTCAACTAGAATGGATTTCCACAGATCTACCTTTCAATCTTTAGAAAGGATTTAGACACTACCTTTCACACATAAAAGGATTTTTACAAAAACTTCTCAAGCTATTTCAACACAACAATATTGAGTTTACAAAGTGATGATTTAAAAAGTATGACAAAATTTGAATATGCTCAATTCTTGTTTGAGAATTGATTCTAATCTTGGAACTCAGCAGTGATTAAAACTTCCAGTCAATTGAGAACTAAATTGAAGGATGTTTTAACAATCTCAAGGAATTTCGAATATGATTGCAAAATGAAGTATTGTTTGCTTTCTTTAGTTCTGATCTTTCCTTCATCTTGATGTCCCTTTTATAGGCTTCAAGAGAGCTTATGACAGCTCGTGTGTCCGTTGGGAGTTGTCCAACTGCCATATGAAAGTGAGTGGATAAGATCAATCATAAAGCAAGAATGTTCTTGAATTTGGGCAACCTTGCTTTTTGAAAATCAAGAACGTTCTTTATTCTTGCTTTGTGGTAACTGAGTTTTGTCTTTAACCTCATGGAGTGATCTTGAACTGAAATATATCCTTGCATATTTTGGAGAACATACTAAAATGAATCTACAAGTTTTGAATCTGATCTAATTACTTTTTGAAATTCTGGAACTTGTGGAGAACGTTCTTTGTTTTTCTCAAGAACGTTCTTGGTTTTTCTAACTTGATTTTGTTTCACTTTTATTATGATTTGTTTTGATTTTCTTGGTACCTATCTTGATTGACACACTCAAGCAAACATATCAAATACCAACATGCACATAATCATAATTATAATCTTAATTACCATTTGTTTATCATCAAAATATTAATTTGGGATTTTGTCTCAACAGAAACATCGCTCAACAAAATTTAGTGATTCATATTTCTCTATTTATAATGCAGATTGTCTTTATCTAATAAAAAAATGGTATGTGCTATTAAGCATTTAGTGATATTTCTTTCGAAAGGAAAAAAAAAATCAGCATTAGAAAGATCTTGTATGGATGTGTGAACTCTAGATTCAACGCCTACTACAAAAAGAAAGAAGTGATATTTCTTTGAAAGAAAAAAAATCAGCATTGGAAAGATCTTCCATGAATATACGAACTCTAGATTCAACACCTACTACAAAAAGAAAGAAGTAAGATAACATCATAATCTTTATTCATGTTTCAAGCAATAAATCATTTAAAAATAGAGGATTCGAAGTATTTTCGAGACTTCAAAATCCTTTAGCTGATGTATTTTTGACGTTTTATATAAAATATTTCAAGCTTATTCACTATAGTGGGTTAGACATTGCGTAAGTTGACCTTCAATTGTATTTCTTTATTTTTGATACCATTTGTGTTATTCATCCTAAGCTGGAAGTGTCGCGAATACCTTACAGCTTGCGATGGACTATTAAAGATATAAAATTAGCTACAAGTTAGTTATGTTAGATAAGTGTTAGTTACATGTCATTACTTTAGTTATGAATTAATTGTTCTTTATTTTTTTTGTATAAAAAGATAGCAAAATCAAAGAAAAATTACAAAACTAACAGTATATTTTGAGGCACACAAGCTCCAAAGATAACATCACAAAGAAAACTTTGGAGCTATATGATAGGAGTCTCCATAATATACAAATCAAAATAGGGTAAAGTCAAACTAAAATTAGAAAATCAATCAATAGTTTGACTCCCTTTCCTACAAGTGTGATTGATCTCGACATGCCAATTCATATTATGTAGCTCACGAATACGATGTATAAGAGTTGAGTTTTCCCATTGATTTGGAAATTTCCAATCACCATGCCAACCAATATCTTTGAATATCTCTCCACTTGAAGGTATGTAATCCCTTGTCGACGAGTCATGTCCATACTCATATACATACCCTACATCTTAGCATGTACCACACATAATTGATCATATATTTTCCATTGTTATCTCAAAGAAGGTCGTACACCCTAAAAGGTTGATCAAGATTTTGTGTGTGCCATCACAGTTGAGTTTAATACATCTTTCCTGAGGTCTCCGTCAACCAATGAAGACAATATCCATTTGTTAGGGCTAACCAGTCAAGTGAGGATCTTTGCAACTCTCTATCTCTCTTGCCATCTTGATAATCTCACGAGTTGGATTGCTCGGGCGATTAAATCTCTCTTCAAATATACTTTTGTTTATCCACGTTCAAAACTATCAGCAAGTTAACATGAATGTTGTTTATCACTCACTATTTTATGTTCCCCTCCCCTTATGCTCGAGGTTGTCGAATATCGAGTCCTTGTAAGGCAAAGTAAAATATTAGTAATATGTGTATATTCATCGCAGTAAAACATTAGGAAAGAAATATTAATATCCCAAGTCCCTGTAGTCGTCAAGACTTCATTTCCAATCAATGTATCTATAGTCATCTCGGTAAAAGTACTCGTGAGTGTTCGTCGGGCATCCATTTGTCAAGTCAAAAATATATATGTTGCCCAAATGCCAAACAATATGAGGAAAACTTCTTTCATTTAGTGAGGGATCGTTATCTCAAACCCTTCATCCATTTAAAGCAAACAACAAATCTCCTAGCTAATTAGATGTGTTTTACAAGTTTGGTTTGTATCCCTTACAAAAAACATCTATGAATCTTCTTTGTCTCTTCACACATCGTTTGAGGAATCTTGGCATATTGCATATGATAATACGAAATGAAACTAAGCACAAATTTAAAGAATGTGAGTCTCTACTAGCAAAGTCAAGACACTGATGCTTCCAACCACTCAATGTACTTTAAATTTTACCAATAATATGATTAAATTTTCTTCCGATGGTCCTCCCCGAATGAATGTTGACCCTCATATATTTATCTACATAAACTACATGGATACGTCATATGTTGCACAACATCATTTCTAAGTTGTTGGTTAACATCCTTAAAAAATATTATTATTATAATATTTTTCACATTTATTATTTCAAAAATTATCTCACTTTTAATCTTTTATAGTTTAATATCAAAATATTGCATCTCCTGAAAGAAATCAAAATTTTGCCTATTGTATTAGTTATGTCCGAAACAAACAAATATGAAGAAAAAAACAAGTTAAGAAAATAGTGAAGTCAATAATGCAGCTATATATAGTAAAAAGAAGATTGAATTAACTATAGTGGCCAATCCATGCTTTGCGATTAGGTATCAACAAATATATTGGGCTCTAATAAAGACATCCACATGGCCCCAACAGACCAACTAAAGTAGAAAATGAACGCTCCAAATTAAACAAAAATGGTGAACAAGAAAATAAAAAGCAAAGCTGATCACTTCTCTTTATTTAAATTTTTTGGCTTTTTCAATATACCCACACAAAGTGGTTGAGACTTATAAAATTTTGGGGCACGCAATTCAAACCCAAAAAAAATCATAATTCAAAATGCCTTTTCCTTGTGCTCTCCATTTAGTTTGATTGAGCAAGAGAATGAAATAAAGAAGAAAAATGATTTACGAGAAACTTTTTTCTACAATATCTTTTTTTTTTAAATGTCAAAAATATTCAATTTAAAAAAAAAAGTTACTAACATATCATATTTTGTGAAGTTTTCATTAGATGACATATATGAAACAAACAAAATTATGAGTCAGTAGTTGGTCGTATTATAAAAATGTGACATTATATATATATATATATATAACAATTTTTAATAAATAAAAATTAATAATAATATAAAATAATTAAAATTTATAGAAAACATATAAAAAATATATATTAA
>JBBPBT010000498.1:5308897-5323556 GCA_037974875.1 Cicer bijugum
AAAAAAAACTTGCAAATGTGTTTGAATGGCTCCTTAAAAAAATCTTGCTTAAATTGAATAGGTTAGTTGATCATAATTCAAATAGTTATCTCAATATTACGGACAATTCTACTTGCTTTCTATAAATTTTTAATTATTTTTTTTTACTGATTTAATCATTTTTATATTATTATTAATTAGTATTTTTATAAAATCGTATCTTAATATGCAAGTAACTATTACACCATATTCTTTTTTCCAGCATCTTGGTGACGTGGCCTAATGAAATCCAAAAATATAAAATATTTTAATACTTATTTCTCAAAATAGAACATTTTATTGTTAAAAAAAATATTTAAGAAAATAAATTCAATTTACAGAAAACAATAAAATTAGATAGTTGTTATATTCGTATACAATATTTTTCATTGAATTATCAATTTAACACCGATACATTTCTAAAACTAAATTTAAACAAAAAAAACCCTTTGAAGAACTTGAAAGAAAATCTTACAATTTCATTCAAATACTCTTAAATGATATTAAATGATATATTACATTATTCAAATACATCTTTGTACAACTGAAATTTAGGAAATTCATAGATAATTTTTAAAATAAAAGAAATCTCAATCACATTAATAGTCTTTAAAAAATTTCAGAAAATAAGTTAAATTAGTTTAGATGAGGAGTAGTATCTAACACCCGTGCAAAGTAGTAACATTGTCTTACTAAGTAAAGTGTGTATTATCCTCTGACTTTTTGACTCTCTCTCTCTCTACTCAGTACTCAGTGTGTTACCGATCATTGCGCTGCTGGCCACTCTATTCTTTATTCCTTTGCTAACAACTTTTTGTTTTCTCTTTGCTTCATATTTTTTGTTACTACAACAACTTTCACAACAAAAAAACATTAAAGACTTCACTTTTCTGAATCTTGAGCCTTTTTATTATTATTTTTTTTCATTTTTGTACTAGTTGCTACTATCTATTCGGAATCTCAAAACTTCAAATTCTCATTAATTTCATTTCATGCAAATTCTCTGCATTTTTGTACTTCTATATTCTCACCAAAACCAACACAAAGCAAGTTTGCAACTTTCATAGCTTCTTAGCTCTCTCATGAATCCTTGTGCTTTCTTTTTTATTCCTTCCAGGTGGTTTACTTTGTTAAAAATCTTGTCTTTTTTCTTGTACTTTCACACCAACTTGTGCTACAAATTTATCTTGTAGATCTGTTTCTTTTTTTCTTCTGTGATGTTCATGAATGTTGAATTCTAGGTTTATAATAACTCTTCAATGGGTCACACATTGTGTGATTTGTGTTTGGTTTCCAATTTTCAAAGTTGTGCCTCGAAGTGTTTTTTTTAGGATCTAGAGGTGTGGAGAAAAATACTTTGTTTTTAGTTGTTTTTTTGATACAAAAAGTTAACTGTTGAATTACTTTAACTGTTATTAGTATTTAAGTATATCCTTCCTACTTCATTTAATGTGGTGTATGTTTGAAGAAAATTTGGGTTAGTTCATTCATTCTATTTGATTTGGTGTAGAAATTATAGTAGTTCATTTTTTGCCTTAAATGAAGGGTTAGGAGGAAAGCTAAAAGCTTACATTGGTTAGTGGTTGGTTAGAAAATTTTATGTAATTGAGAATGAAGTACATAAATGTTAGTTCAAGACAAGTCATCAAATCTAGTCAATAGTGAATGTTATAACTTATAAACAAGCTAAAATGGATTACTCCTATAACTTAATTTTGCAATGAATATTTTACTTGGGTTCTTTTCCTTTCCTACTCAGTCAAAATCTTTTAACCTTTTATAGAAAAGCTTCATTAGTTTATACATAGGATATGTTTGCATTGACTGTGTTAGCTTATCAACTGAAATAAGTACTTTTAAGAATGTTTGAAAGAGCTTATGAAAACAACTTATGACATGTATGATAAGTTGTTGTTTTTAGCTTATTTTCACAAGTTCTCTAGAATATCTTAGGGAAACAAATTGCTTATATGAAAACAATTTGACTTTACCAAATTGTCAAACACATTCCTTTTGATACTCATTGTTGTCATCTTCACTACTTATCTATGTAGCACTGATACTTCATATTAAAGTCATATTCGGTGTTCAACACATATCAATGTTGGACACCGACCCATGTGATTTCACTCAATAACTTCTATTTTCTTAAAATAGCAGTTCTAAGTGTTTGTGTCGTTTCGATGTCTATGTCAGTGCTTCATAGTTGCTTATTACTCTTTGTGATAACGAAAATCTTATAAGTAACTGAGTTAGCAAAAGAGATTACAAAAGTTTATCCAATACTAATATGTTTGTTAAAACTTCCTAAATGTCTCTTGGCTTATGTGGATGCTCCTTTGAATTACCTGTAATTATTCTAAATATTTTCTGAAATGCTGTCATTGTTATGCCACATTCTAACTTTGTGATATAGTGCTCATTCTTTACATTGATTTGTTGCTATGGTGCTAAAGCAGGAAAGTATGAAGGATGGAAGAGGTTACATTGAATTCAATTGCCAATATCTTATGTGTTACAGTAAAAAAAATCTCCATGAAGTTCTACTCACCTTCATTGCAAGTTTTCCTTTTCACCATTATTATTCTTTCTCCTCTAGTTATTGCTGACCTGAATTCCGACAAGCAAGCCCTTCTTGATTTTGCTTCTGCTGTCCCTCATCGTCGCAACCTTAAGTGGGATTCAGCTACCTCAATATGTACAGCTTGGGTAGGCATCACTTGCAATCCAAACCAGACTCGTGTTGTTTCAGTCCGGCTCCCTGGAGTTGGACTAGTAGGCACCATTCCAGCCGATACACTCGGAAAACTTGACTCACTCAAAACTATCAGCCTTCGTTCCAACCTACTCGGTGGAAGTCTACCTCCTGATATTACTTCTCTTCCGTCGCTACAATATCTCTACCTTCAACATAATAACCTTTCAGGCGAAATACCTACCTCATTGTCACCACAACTAAACACACTTGTTTTGTCATACAATTCTTTCACCGGTAGCATTCCAAAGACATTGCAAAACTTAACACATTTAACTAGATTGAGCCTCGAGAACAACTCGCTATCAGGACAGATACCAGATCTCCATGTCGAGCTTAAACATTTGAATTTAAGCTACAACCATTTGAATGGCTCTATCCCTGCAAATCTTCGTAGTTTCTCGAGTTCTTCCTTCGAAGGGAATGCTCTCTTATGTGGGTTGCCTCTAAAGCCGTGCTCTGTAGTCCCTCCTTCATCTCCTCCTCCTGCATTGGCTCCTATAAGACACACCTCCAAAAATAAACTGAGTAAAGCAGCTATCATTGCAATTTCAGTTGGTGGAGCCGTGCTATTGTTGCTAGTAGCTCTTGTCGTTGTTCTTTGTTGTTGTTTAAAGAAAAAAGATAATGGAAGTTCTACTGCAAGAGTAATTAAAGCAAAGGTTCCTACTGGTGGAAGGACCGAAAAACCGAAAGAAGAGTTTGGAAGTGGCGTGCAAGAATCAGAGAAAAACAAATTGGTTTTCTTTGAGGGTTGTTCTTATAATTTTGATCTTGATGACTTGTTGAGAGCTTCGGCGGAGGTTCTTGGAAAGGGTAGTTATGGAACTGCATATAAGGCTATCTTGGAGGAGTCAACAACGGTTGTAGTGAAAAGGTTGAAAGAAGTTGTGGTTGGCAAGAGAGAATTTGAACAACAGATGGAGATTGTAGGAAGCATTGGACAGCACCCGAATGTCGTTCAGCTTCGCGCTTATTATTATTCGAAGGATGAGAAGCTTTTGGTTTGTGACTATTTCCCAAATGGCAATCTATCTACACTCTTACATGGTATGCGTTTCTGTTTCTCCTTGTTTCAGTTTAGGCTTATGAACTGAACTCTTTTTCTTTTAGTCTTTGTTTGAGCTTATAAACATTGTGCATGAACATTTAAGTGTAAATAAATGGTGTTGGACTTCATGATATTTGATTAGAAAAACAGGACCTACTATGTTATGTAAATGTGATTAAAAAAATTAATGGGGGCATCAATGTTAGACATCTAAATTGATTTCTAACATAGTGACAACAAAAGGTTGAAAAATGGAATCATGGTTATATAACAAGTGATGACACTTTTACTCATAGTATAAGAAAAAGGCTTTCCTCTAATCATTCGTACGCAAACAAATTTATTAAGGGAACTATTTATGAACTACAGATTAGTTTAATAGACTCCAAATTAGTCTAGAGACCTACAATGTTTATATTATATGTCACGTCAAATATTGCAAATGGTTGTCTAACAATAATGTAATAGAAGGACCTGGTTACAAAAAAATATCAGTTCAAGGACTCAATTACAACTTTTTTAATTCAGATACTTATTTAAAAATTTGAGTTTAGGAACCTACAGTATAATTAAACCTTTGTTATATTTAGATTAAATTAAATTACTTTTCAGTTGATTCAGATTTGAATTTGATGGCAGGTACTAGGACAGGTGGAAGAACTACATTAGATTGGAACGCGCGAGTAAAAATCACCCTCGGAATCGCGAGAGGAATTGCTCACTTACATTCAGTTGGTGGTCCAAAATTCACACATGGAAATGTGAAATCCTCCAATGTCCTCCTAAACCAAGATAATGACAGCTGCATTTCCGATTTTGGACTGACACCATTTATGAACGTTCCTGCAACCCCTTCTAGAGCCATAGGCTACCGTGCTCCCGAGGTGATTGAAACTCGGAAGCACACTCATAAGTCAGACGTGTATAGTTTTGGTGTCCTACTTTTGGAAATGCTTACGGGGAAAGCACCACAACAGTCTCCGGTACGCGATGACATGGTTGATCTTCCTAGGTGGGTTCAATCTGTTGTTCGGGAGGAGTGGACCGCCGAGGTTTTCGATGTCGAGCTAATGAGGTACCAAAACATTGAAGAAGAGATGGTGCAAATGTTGCAAATTGGAATGGCATGTGTTGCGAAGGTTCCAGATATGAGGCCTAACATGGAGGAAGTGGTGAGAATGATTGAAGAAATTCGGCAATCTGACTCAGATAACCGACCATCTTCCGACGAGAATAAATCTAAGGATTTAAATGTTCAAACTCCATGATCAATTCTTGTGTTCCAAGCAAGGTGATTTATTGAAACTTTTTGTTTAGGAAGTAACATTCAATGGGGTATAAAAGAACATGAAACACTTCTCTCATATTGAGTTACTTTAATTATTTTGTTTAGTTGGAAAGTTTTAATTTTCTTGGAATTTTGATGTATTAGAGTTGTGATTAATTGATTGATGATCTTCATTCAAGAACAATTGATCTTCTTGAATTGTTGTTAGTACCACCAATAAATGTGTATTTGCATGAACTAGAGAGTGATATTTTTTTAGTTTTATTATTGATTGATAGATTAAATTCACAATAATAATGCAAACGGGTTGGGTGAGGTTTGATTATTACTATATGAAAGTACAAATAGTGTATAAAAGATTTTCATGATGCTAAGTATTAAAAAAATCTATCATAGCATGATCAAAAAGTGTCAGCACTATCATTAATCATTTTTTACCTTAAGAAAGGACTTTCATGAGAATGTTCTCCCACTTGCTGCTCACTAGAAGACAAATTGTTTACACCATCTGCCAACACAAATGTCTGCGACATTAGTCTTTAAAGTATATTATATCATGTATGCAGTTATTAAGTTTAAAACTTTTCTCAAATTATTAATTTGTAATGTTAAAATTTAATTGGAATTTTACAACAATTTTGCTCTCTAAATTATTTTGTATGTGAACTATGTTACAGATATTAATTATGTTGAATTATAAGAATTTTTTTTTTTTAATTAAACAATCTAACGAATTTAAACAGGGAAAAGTGAGGATTTTGAAAGTGTAGGATCAATGTAATTTTGAAATAAAATATAAACAAAAATTATAATTAAAAATTAAAAATATTTAATTAAAAATTTAATTCAAATATATTAATTTTTTTAATTATTATTTTTGTTTATATTTTTATTGCCGAAGAGTGTTTGTTAGAAAAGAAAAAGTCTTAATGATGACGACATTTTATTTTCATCATGTCGGTATTCTCCTGTATCAGAAATAAATAATGAAAATGTTATTATTATATATAAAAAAATAAGCAAAAAGAAATAACATAAAATAATAAGAAAACGTTACGACGTTGATCTTACGCTATGATTCAATTCAATACCATTTCTTTGTGATTTTCTAGAGAACTACAACAAGAATCTCTCTCAAATTTCCCTTTCTTCTTCAACCCTCTCTCTCTCTCTCTCAAAATTATAACTTCTTCCTATACGGTTCTGACTCAGGTTTTTTTTTCTTCATATTTTCGTTTTCCCCTTCTGATTCGTACCTCTTTCTGTCTCCATAAATCAAAGTTCACATCTTTTTCGATTCAATTCTCTTTATTGGTTTCTAGGTCTCACGATCTATTGCTTAAAAACCTATTATTGTGTTTCTCATATTATTATTATTTTGCTTTTTTTCTCAGTTATGGCGTCAAAACGTATCTTGAAGGAGCTCAAGGATTTGCAGAAGGACCCTCCTACGTCATGCAGTGCAGGTTTATCTTTCTTTCTTTTCCCAATTATTTTTTTTGTTGTATGAAGATAAAATAAAATTTTAATTTTCTATGTTTAAATTTTGAAGGATAATAATAATAGGCCCACCTTTTTTTTTGTTGATTATTAAACTTTACCACCTTGAGAATAAAACAAAGAAAAAAAATATAGGTGTTTCATGTTCTATTATTATATATTTTTTCCTTGTGTTTCTGTTTTTTTTTATGCATGGCTTTATTGTTAAATCTTTAAATAAGTTGTCTTTCTTTCTTTTTTTTTTTTAATGTTTTGAATATGTTATTTAGATGTGTGGATCTGTAAGTATTTGCTTCCTTTGTGAGACATCGGGTTTGCATTGTTATTAATATAGGAGAGTGAGGGTGAGATTGTTCATTCCAGTAACTAATTTGCGTGTGTTTGTAATTAGTTGTTTTGTGGGTGAAGTTTTGGAGTTGATGAGTAACTTTGTAACACCAACGCGGGTCTGTCCTAGAATCCGACAAGTGTCGGTGTCTGACTCAGATACATTGATTATATTTAATTCATTTTGTCAAATTATTATCAATGTTGATGCGACATTGTAAGTGTCGTGTTTGTGTCAGTATTGTGCTTCATAGATTAGTAATGTACATTTGGGATATTTGTGAGAGCAAAAATTGTATAACATAACCATAGCTAAGATTATGATAAATAAAATAAAACATAAACATAACCATAAATTAAATAAAATTTGTTCAGTTAATTTTATAATCATATGATTGTAACTAGATACTTCTTTTCCCTCTCATAGGCTCTGCTCTTCTAATAGTAAAATTTTATAATAATAATAATAATAATAATAATAATGTTACTTTATCTATTTTAAGTTGTAACTTTACAAGATACTGTTGTTGTGCATATCAGGTCCTGTGGCCGAGGACATGTTCCACTGGCAAGCCACAATCATGGGACCGGCTGATAGCCCATACACAGGTGGTGTTTTCCTAGTTTCAATTCATTTTCCTCCTGACTATCCCTTCAAGCCACCAAAGGTACTACCCTACTTCATTACTCACATTAGTCACTTGTATCATCATCCTTTCTGGTGTTGTGATTATGTTGAGTATTTCTTTTAAAATAAGTTTACAACCTCTCTTGTTCAAATGCATTTTGTTTCAATGATGAGTGTGACTGTGAACTTAGTGTTGTTGGGATGTTAATTTTTCTTATGGTTTTTTCTCTTTTGTTGCGGGTATTTTGTGGACTGAGTTCCCCAGGAGCATTTCGGGGAAGTTGTGGTGGTTTGCATTTCGTTTCTCCTTCTGAAGGGTATGCTTTGGGGTTTTTTGTGGGGTTTTGCCACACATTGGTTTGTGGTTTCTTTTATTCACTCGTTTTTTCTCCTTAATATTTCACGATACATTGGTACTTCATTTTCTCTTAAGAACAGAATACAACATAGTTTTTTCCTTCTGGGTTGAGTTTGCTACATGGATCAAACGTCATGATTGTGTTTTGTCAAGTACCAAATCTTTGTAAAGGATTTTTTTTTAGATATAAGCCCTTTTTAATTATTTCACTTGGATTTTTTATGGTCTTTCAGTGCTTCTAATTATTGGACTCCTTTTCATTTTGACATTTGACCAAACCATCTTCGGCAAGATTCTACCATCTTTTCTCAATAGATGCTACTCCACTTTCTCTCTTACACGTTCATTCTTGTTCTTGTCCCGTAGTTCACTCATCTAGCACATTATAATCTCTGCAACATTTTAGATTTTGTTTTTGTTTACACTATTTTGCCTTGCATTCAGGACCATAAAATGATTTTCCCATCCTTTGATCTTGGGAGGCACCTTTGCATCACAAATAACACCAGAGGCTGTTCTACCCTTCATCCACCTAGCTTGAATCTTATAAACACATCTCCCTTCAACCAAAAATAGTCTAAAATATTTTCTAGGACAGTACACAATTTCTTGAAGGAAAAATATTTATGTATTTTGCATAAGAGGAATGAGGTTTTGTCAAGTAGACTCTCTGTCGATCTTGCTTTGGGTACAAGTAAATCATTTGTAATTATGGTTATGGCAGGTGCTGGTAATTTTAAGGATTGGTACTTGTTAATAGATTTTAATTTGTAACGAAATCACATGAGCGAAGTCTCCTCCAGGCATCAATCAATCACAGATTGCAAGTAGAGGATTGAGTCTGTGTGCTCTATTTTTTATTATTTCTCTGTACTACGGTATTAAAGATAACTCGTGTCTAAATTTCTTCCTGTTTTCTGATTGGTTAAAAATATTTGGATTTCTCAGTCCATTTAAGGAGAAGTTATCCTGTCCATTAATAGAGTTTTGCTTTGACATCTAAACTTGCAACTGTGCAAAGATGAACCTTCATATATGCACAAGCAGAATGTGTTTTCAAGTCATTTTAAGCATTAGAAATAAGATTGCTTTCTACAGGAAAATCACCAGAAATTTATCCTTAGACAAAAAGGCTTGGTTTGCTTGTCTGTGTTTATTGAATGTCATGAGCTTCTTTTGATTAAAGAGTTAGTATGCAACAATTTCTTGATGTGATTTTTCACGTATATTAATATAGATAGGGTTATATGGGAGTTTTTAGACATTGTATGAGATTTGCATGAATAGGTTGTGTTCAACAGCAACTCAGCCTCATCTTTGCTCATTATGCTTTTGCACTTTTTGGATGCAAGAAGAAAATTGGATAACAAAATATTGGTGAAAAGAATAAAAATATAGTTTCATTTTGTATATTCTTTGGATGCCGAGAAAATAAAGAAAAAATATAATCTTCTGTCTGCTTTTTTGGTTGTATGAAAAAATGGATAGAGGGAAGAAGATTTCTTGTTTTAATGTCTTTCCACAAGTGATAAAATGAGCAAATTATTTAAGAGTGGCTCTCAAAGGTGAAATGAAATTGTTTTCAAATTCGTGTTTTCTTTGCTCTTGGGGGAAACCATTGATATGCGTTCTACATCAATCTTTTTTCTATTTTCTTTACTTCCCTGCCATAAACAAGCAAGAGAAAATGGTATATTCTATCATTCCACAATTTTTATCCAGTGTACGTTGATCAAACAAACACAACATCATAGCTCTTTATTGGTGATAATGTTTTCTTGAAAATCCATTGGATAAAGGTCTCTTTAATGGTTTCTTTTGTTGAGTACTTTGCATTCAAAAATTAAAATCTTATGTATAATGTATTAAGTTAAAACAGTTCGATTGGATATCATAATTAAAAAAGAAAAAGAGAATTTGTTGCTAATTTTTATGGTTTATTAGACATTGCACGCCGTAATTGCACCAAAGGGCATTGAAGACTAGATCCAAGCACTTTTCTTTTTATAATTAGTATGAGAAAAAAGATTGTGCATTGTCTGTGTAAACCAATTTACACAGACAATTAATTAGAACCATTGATTTTGTGATCTCACTGCATGATTGTAACTAACACCGTAAAATAACTACACAATAATGGCATGTGTTGGCTGTCAGTTTAAAACTATTTACATTGACAGTGTATGCCCATTAAACTCAATTATTTATACACTAGTATTTTGTTTGAAGTGTTTGGAGAATTTCTACAAAGCAAAATGTAATAGAAAAAGAATGGAGAGCAAGAGTAGAATGAAGAAAAAATGATGTATCTGTCACTACAGAATGGATGGACGAGGATAATGGTCCTTCCCAATTTCTTAGCTAAGTTTTGAAGACCTTGTTCTACTCGCAACTTCTACCGACCGCTTCTTAACCATCCACCTTAACTGTCTACAATAATCCTCTCTAAGTAGCAATGCTGTCTACTTATCATAAATTATAGTTCTTGCACACACCTGTGCTCGGTCACATAGCTTAATTAGTTAACAAGAGATTGGAAATAAATTTGAATTAGTGGTAGAACACTGAGTCATGGGCATTAATGGATAAACTACTGCTGTTTTACTTTGTGGTAGTAAGTTAGTAAATATCTTATTACTTTGATATTTTGTAAGACCAAGTTTAGAACTAATAAAACTAATGTGCTTAACAACTGCAGGTTGCTTTCAGGACTAAGGTATTCCATCCAAACATCAACAGTAATGGCAGTATATGTCTGGACATTCTCAAGGAACAGTGGAGCCCAGCACTAACCATTTCCAAGGTTTGATATTACTTTGCTTCTTTATCATGCCACTTACTGAACATAGATATTGTAATTTCTGAGTTACCTTGTTATATCGTGTATGTCATTAATACTTGGTTGTGACCGCTAAATTTAAATAACACTAACAATTGGTCCAAGTTTAGGTCATGTGAGATTGTAGCTTAGACCGAGTAGGCAGGGTTCAATCGGTTTGTAGTTTAAAGTATCTTGTGTTTGCTTATGTATCTTATTTTCTTTGTGGATTTCTTTGGTACATATTTGATGTACTGGAGGACTCTTGATTACATCATTGATACGCTGTACATGTCATAAATGTTTGTTGCTATCGACTGTAGAAGTATAACAGTCCTCTTTATTCCGGGCTTGATACCGGCCCGGACTTGATACCAGCTACATACGAAACCATAGGAAGGACATTAGGGAGAATTGCTGTTATTGAAGATCCTAGTACCAAAATACTTGAAGATTTATTCGTTGGTTAATGTTTAGGATTTGTTCATTGCTTACATTTTCAATTTTAGGTCCTTTTGTCAATTTGCTCATTGTTGACGGACCCCAACCCCGATGATCCACTTGTCCCTGAAATTGCACACATGTACAAGACCGACAGGGCCAAGTATGAGGCCACAGCTCGCAGCTGGACACAGAAGTATGCCATGGGATGATTGATCATGCATCTGTCCTAGCTGTTCAATGCAAGCAGCAATGTCATAATTTATGTAAAAGAGCAACAGATATTTTGAATGCTTTCTTTTATTGTTTAGTGGAACTCAAAGCTGGTAAGGGACCTGGTTATCATTTGTGAATATTGCATTGTAAGACACTGGTGATGAGGAAACTGTAATGTTATGCAATCTTTCTGCTTGTTGACCTCGTATTTGAAGTTAGTCAATGGTGTCTTAATGGTGAATAGATTTGGATTCTGTCGTAGATTTTGGTCGATGAAAGATCAGATGACATGCATTTTGAGATGTATTTTACAGATGATTTTGTGAAGTTAGACAAAGCCATCTGATCTTGATCTACTCGAGATCCCTTCATTTTGTGACTTTACTCTAACTAAAGAGAATCTGGGTCATGATTGATGAAGTGTTTTTTTTTTTTCCGAAGAAAAACATGTGGGAATAAATTATTGGCAAAATCGATAGATATTTGCATAAAAAAAGTTAGGTGTATAAATTATTGTAAATTATGTTGAGGGTAGACATCATGAAACAATTTTATGGTGCCTCCCATTCCGTTCTAAAGGATGTATAGTATACTTGTGAGTAAATTTCTATTTTTTTGCTAGGTAATCCCTTTAAATGTAGTCAGATGAGTGTTTGAAAATTTGAAGTATTTAATTTAAATTTTAAACTCAGTTTTTCAAAAATACTTTTAAACAATATTTTTGGATGGAGACAGTGCAACTGCAAGCATGTCATACTGGCAAGGAACTGGATTTTGTCCTTGGAGAAGGTGTAAGTGGGGGGACATTGGGCATGGAAAATAACAGCATTGTTATGCCCATTTTCAATTATGACTTATTTCAACTTACTCTTACCAAGAAAGATAGGTGGCAAAAAAATTAATATCAGAAGTATGTTTCGGTTTATGTGTAAGTTTTGATTTTGGGTGGGTTTGAATTTATTTATTAACATAAAAGTTTTAAGAGCTTAATAGAACAACTTAAGGCATGTTTAAAGACTGATTTTAGATTGTTTTTATAATTTTTTTTTAGAATATAAGTAATTTATACATATGTGTTTAATTAAAATATTTATCCAAATTGGGCCCTGAGCTTTCACATCATGTTTGTATACTAGGGATTTTAGAAGAAATTTTTGTTATATATAATTTCCTATATTATCTGGTGGAATCATGCAATGTAATGAGACGTATCTCTAACCTTTTTTTTTTTTGAAAATGAGTATCTTTAATAATGTTGGTAGGTAGAGTTGACTTGTGAATTTTAATTTAAATTAAATATGCCATGCCACCCATTAAAAAGGGATGCTGGAAAGCACCAACAATGCAGCAGGAATGAGACACGTTTTTTTGTGAGGTCATGGCAAAGTTGCAAGTTGCTAAAATTGAAGTGAGTGGTTAATACCAAAAAAACAATAGAGTTGGAGCCTTGGAGGCAAAGTTAGTAATACTCATAATAATAAATAATAATAAAAGAATAATTAAAAGGTGGTGTGACTTGGTTGACAAGCATAATAAGCAAAGAGAGGGGTCACTATTGTGCGACGTTTTGCCACTCCTAGTAGCACACATAATACCACACATGTTTGACTATCTTGCAGGCTTATTTACCTTTGCTTCTTCCTCAAGGCAATATCTAACTAAATCTTTACAATTTGACCGATTGTCCGATTTAACATTGACAAATTCTATTATCCATATTATCAATTTATCAGTGTTTCAATGTGATATGAAATTTAAATGACAGATTTAGGATACTTGTCACAAGTATAGATTATTCGTTTTAGTGATTTTTCAATTGAAATAATGATTTAATTAATGTTAGTTTGATAAAAATGATTTAAATATAATCTATAAATGATTATTATTCGTTAAAATTTAATTTGTCGAATTGACATTAATTAAATTACTATTTCGATCATAAAGATGTAAAAAATTATTAATGCATACCTCTAATGAATTTTACGGGCCGTCATTAAAATTATAATTTTAAGTGATTTTTAAATATTAACAATTATAAACTACTTTTATAAGTAGCCTACTATAATAATGGCCGGTAATATTTCTGTGTTTTTAAAAATGTAAATAAATATTGATAATTTATGATTTACAATACATATTAGATATCAACTACTTGCGTTTGCGCTATACTTCATATCTGGTGAAAATTTATTGATTATAACATATATACTAATATTTTGTTAATGAGTTACCATGTTATACATCATATATTGATAAAGAGAAATATTAATAAATACTTTAAAGAGCCGGTTGTTAAATAACTAAATATAAAAATTATTTTAAAAATATACTGAAAATTAATCACATGTTAAGTTATCTACATGCTAGAAAGAACTACTTTGTGGTGTTGATAATTTTAAATTAGAATTCATATTTGATGCACTGTGAATTTTTCTACAGCCATGCAAAGATATCCTTAAAAGAGCGGTTATATCATATATGTCTATCGTGCAAACAAGGAGGTAGAAGGAAAGAAACAAAAGTAGTAAATGTGAAGGACGTCTAAATGCATTGTCTAGAGTCATACAATCATGTTGTCGTAGATATGAACAATCTAAATTTGATTGGACAATTCACATGTTTAATTTACTCTAATTAGTAAATTTATTGAAATTTTACGCTCCAAAAAAATTAAATTTTGGTTGGTATTATGATAAAAATAAACTATTTAATATAATGTTGTTAATTTTAATATATTGTTTATTTAAATCAGAAAAAGTTAGAATATGTGTGAAAGTTTAACTTTAGGGGGAGGGAATGAGAGAATTTTGAAAGAAAAAAATTAAATACGAAAGAATACAGATTTTGAAAAACAAGGGCTTTGAAGGGGTTGTTTTTCTTAGCAATACAAATGCTTCTAATTGAAGATCTAAAAATATGCTTTAGATGGGTATTTAAGAGGGATTAGATAAAAAATTTTAAATCCAATTTATAGTGTTATAATACTCTTAAAATTAAAAATATATTATTAAACTGCTAACAATTTATGATATGTTATTTTTATAGTTTTGTGGTTTGATTATATTGATTATAGGCTATTAACAATATAATGTTATAATTTATTTTGATATTTGTGCAAAATATTTAAACAAAAAAATATACACTTATGTAATATTTATAACTAATCATATCATAGTTGTTTATATAATATTTATAACTAATCATTTTATCTACGAGATATATTTTGAATTAAAAATTGAAACTCATGCGAATGCATAGT
>JBBPBT010000498.1:5360295-5373926 GCA_037974875.1 Cicer bijugum
TTTATAAAATAGATTTTAAAAACTAAAAAACCCAAACTGTTTTTTACTTCTTGAAAGTATTTATTTTTGGTTCCAAATATCAATTTGATTAAAGGTGATAAAAAAGAGTTCATTTGAAAAATTCACACTAAATTTTATATCTTCGTTTTCAAAATTTAAAAATACAAACATGAATCATTTTCACTTCAAACTAAATTTTGTTTCTAAAAAAAAAAACAAACTTCAAACTAAAATTTAACCAAATTAATTTTTATAAATTTAATTTCAATCAAAATTACGTCTAACGAATACTCATTCTAAAGCACATACATCTTATTTGCTACTTACATTCATCAAGCAAAAGTAAGCACTCCTCCAACTCTCAAAAGGACTTAGATTGACATTTCTTCTTGGTTGCTTTGTATCTGAAAGGAGACACAAAAATCTCTTCAAATTGATTAAGGAGGAAGAAAGAGTAGAGAGTAAACATCCATATTGATACTTGAATGTGTGAAATATTGTTACTATAACGTCTAAAAGTATCAAAATTATAAATATATTTTCAATTTTGTAAACTAAAATGACTAATGAAAAACATATATGAAGATTAAACTAATTAGCTAAAAACATATTTAAAAATCAAAATAACTTATAAATAATATATTTAAGTATTTTTTATGTGTTTATAATTTTGATACGTTAAAAAACTATTATAACAGAACGTCACGTACTAATAAACTATAAAATGATTGTTACTTAAAGAAAAGATGAGACAAGATAGTACTAACTTTCTGCATTGGCGGGGTTGAAGAGCATGATGAATAGTATCCCCAAAGAAATCCTAACAAAGAAGCTATTATTGACATTCTTCATTATTATTCCTTAATGATCAAGTTAAGGACAATTAGTTGACTATGTGTTTATGAACGAATTCTAGCTTTGCCTTGCAATAGACATTTATTTATATCATGTTTTAGAACAACATTTGTTGAGATTAAAACTAGGAAATGTGTTGTTATTTTCGGCATATGCTTAGGATATGGAATCAAGCATTTGTGATAGAAACAAGAGAACACTTGAAGTTTTAGAAACATACTACTAATTTAATTACAAAATGGAGGTTTTGCATCAAGACAAAATGTAAATATGTTTTGGAGCATTCTGTCGTAAATTAAGAGGTGAAATACAATGATTACATCGTCCTAGGTGAACATGCCTCAAGTATATTTCTTCAATTTTATATAAGTGATACTTGAAAACATTGGGCCTTGCATAGAAAGAAGAAGGAATTTCTATTTGAACCCCGTTTTCGGAAATACACCTCCGCGCCTCTTTTCATTTTTTCCAAGAATATACCATCGTCTTTTCTTAAAGATAGTGTAAATTAACTATTTATTAATTAAGAATTTTAATTGATTAGTAATTAAATTAATTCATAAAATTAATATTTTTTGTTTTGTTTTGTTTAAAGTGATGGTTCAAGTGGGCTGGCTCACCAACCATTTCTCTTCACAAATATGTGCAACATTACAGGCTTAGTGGGCCATACATTGTTGTTTCCAATACATTGGTTGATCAAAACTAAAAGGGTCAACCCCTACTACGTCAAACCAAACTAATAAGTCTACTTTTGATGTACACACGGAGATTCATTGTGTTTTAGCTATAGTTGTTGTGTTTTGGGATAAACTTGGATATGTTGAGTGTGCCATATTGAAGCTTTTGGCTATGTATGTAGTATTTGTGTTGTAACAAGTCGTCTATTTGAGAGGAATTAAAATTAGAAAGAAAAAAAGAAAGAAAAGAGAAAGAAAATAGAAAGTCAGACAAACGAAGATTGATTTTTGCAGTATGAAGATTGATCCAGTTTTTGTATTAGATTGATCTTGATTTTTAAGGCTTTTATAGAAGCAGTTTTAGCTAATTCAGTTACAACAAATTTAAACAATTTTTAACTATACTCTAATTAACTTCTAACTAACTAATTACAAATCAAGTTGAATTATATTTAATAATTTGAATTTTAAAAGATTGAAGCTGTAAGATTGACATTTCTATAATATTCATCACTAAGTTGTTACCATCCATTTAAAGCACGGTACAAGGATTTGGTCGTGTACAATGATGGATGTCTGCCCTTTCTCTATTACTAGAACCCTTATTTGAGATTACCTTTGTAATACGTGTGGGGTTAATACCAACCATTGGATGATCTTGGGTGACTTTAATAAGGTACTTATTCTCTCTCAAACTTGAGGCAGTGCCTTCGTAGTCCACCGGTCTGAAAGATTTTCCTCTATGTTGGAGGTATGTCAATAAAAAAAAAATATGAATTTCTTTTCGTTGGAGGTATGTCAATAAAAAAAAATATGAATTTCTTTCCATAATTTAATTAAGAGAATTAAATTGTTTAATTTACAATGAAAATTTAAAAAATTAAAAATTCTGTTTTATTATTATAATAAATAAAATCAAATACATAAATAATATTATATTTAAATATGTATTTGATCTATGTAAATATATATTTTTTTTATTTTAATTTCTATAAATTTTCTTTTTTGAATTTAGTCCCCGTAAAATCAGAGATATTTGGTTTTAGTCCTTAGAAAAAAAGTTGATAAACCGTCATGACACATATGTCTATAAATACACATCAACTCGTCATCTTTTATGATATATTAAAAATTAATTTTTTTAATTATTAATTAATATAATCATTTAATCCTTAGTGTTATTTTATAAATAAAAAAATATAAAAAAAATTAAAAGAGATAATTTTTTTAATGTTGATTTGATGTTAGGAATTAAAATTGATTGTCTCTTATTTTATAGAGATTAAATTAAAATAAAAAATATATAAAAATTAAAATAAAAAAATGATATATTTGTAGATATCAAATACATATTTAAACTATAATATTATATTAATATATAAAAATTACAATTTTTATTCGCAATAAAATAATTATAATTTTTTTTACAAATACGGTATAAATATGTATCGATAAAGCCCCAATATGAATTTAAAAGTACTCACGAGGTAGACATACTTGAGAGACAGTTGAGGGATAAATAATAAGTCTTGTACCGTTTCCGATTTTAATATTTGAGAATACTTTTGGTTTTTCCCAAAAAAGAAGATTTTTGTCTTTGAAATTGTTACACTTGATTAGCAAAACACCGCGTAATACAATTTGAAAGTTGATGAGGCAATTTAAAAAAGATTTAAAAATTTAGGGTTAGCTAATTAAGTCATTAATCATGCCTTTTGTTTTTTTTACTTCAAATTCAAAGCTTATAATAATAATAATAAGAAATAAAAAGATATAAAAGATGGATTACCATGAACAAAACAGAAAGTCTATTTTGCACATATAAAAGAGAGTACTTAAGAAAAATGAGAAAGAAAGGTGGAAATGGACGGCAATATTGTTATCACGTTTGCCTGCTATTCATGTCCTTAAAACTTGCTTTCTAAATTGTATTTTTAATTTCAACGCGGCAAGATGACAACAACAATTCTAATGATTGAGATATTTTCTTTTTATAACATAATTATGATAACGATTGAGATATCTTTTTTAACATAAACAACAATTGTTTATAGATTTACATCTTTCATATTTCAATTTAATATGAGAATAATTTTACATATAATAATAATTTTATAAATTGCATTTGCAAATATTTCTATATTAAGATACATAAATTAAATCCATGAATTTAATACAGAGATTGAGAATGGAAAATAAAATTAATGTTTAAGAAGAAAATTGATGCACATATTCCGTCTAGAAAGACAACTGTTTATTATTATTATTATTATTATTATTATTATTATTATTATTATTATTTATTATTATTATTATTAATAATAATTTAATGGTAAAATTCAAACACATTAATTACAAAACAAATGATATTTTAGATAAAACTTACATCTTAGTATAAATATAATAAAAGAATAAGAGTACGTTTAAGAAATAAGAGCAAAAGAATGAAGAATCAATTCATTCTTCTTTTACATATCATGTCCGATAGTTAGAATTTGAGTGTCACTGGGGAATCAAGAAAATAGTGTCCTTACCCAAAAAAAAAAGCTTTTATAATTATTTAAATATCATTCTTTTTTTTTTCTTTTCATTACTAATCCGTTCATAATCAGGGTTCCTTCAAAACTATCTCCAATTGAAATCAAACAAGATTATTTAATTTACCTTTCGATATTGTAGACTGCCAAAAAAAACTTCTTTTAGCAAATGCAACTATAATAGGAATAATAGGAATAGTTAGTGTTATTCTATAAGCTATGCAACTATTAAAAAAATAATTAAAAGTCATTAAAGAACTCAATATCTTATAGATTAATTTTGATTGAATTGTCAAAATTTTTATAATTACTTTTAATTTTTTAAATAAAATGTTATTGCAAATCCACTATTCAAATGACTCTCCCAACATATTTGTGACAATGGTTTAACAGTTAAACCTTTTACAATATCTTTTAGAATTTTTCAACATTGTGTTCAATGAGAAAATACACTATATTACTCCAAAAAAATCTTTAGCTTTAGCATAAGAATTTACAATATCACGAAGTGTTAGTTAAGGCTACGATAACTACATGGTGTGTTGAATATTTTGTTGGAGGTATGTTGGAAATTTTGAATAAGATGATAAATTGATGATGGTGAAAGTTGTATAAATAAATTCTAAAGCGTGTGTATCACACTAAGCTTTTGGTTCGATTCGTCCCCATCAATCTATATATATTGGATGCAAACGGGTTAACCGATGAATCCCCTTCAGGATACTTTGGAATCCTTGAAGTGAATTGCACATTCACATCAAGCCTATCGATCAATGATTGATAAAATTCATTCATTTACTCTCGTGCACTAGAGAAAAGAAGAAATGACTCAGAAATATTTTTGACATAATTTTGACTCATCTAATATGAATTTTGTGTTGTTTATCTTGTGTTCTTTCTGCCTCTAAAATATCTCTATTTATAGATATACTCATACCAATTGATGAAAGAAAAAACAACTCTTCAACTCATACCAATTAGTGAAACAAAACAACTATTGAGAAAGATTGCTACTTTTGATAACTTAAAAGAAGCATTGGTTTGAATTAAAATCAATCATTGCAACCACTTGACCAAGTGATACATTCAGTTATTTAATTTTACTACATTAATATAGCGATTAGAAAATTCTAAATATATTTTGGAAATTTCCCTAACAATCTTCCACCATTTTCAAAATATATATGAGTCCATTATTTCGGAAATCTCATGGTTTTAGATAAAGATATCTTACGATTTGAACCATTACTTGATAAATTGTGTTTTCACTCATCCCCGAATAAATTGGTAGACAAGCTTCGAATCAACCATTCATTAGAACAAATGCGCATAACTCACACATGAAATCTCTATACCATTGACCGAATTATAAAAATGACACATTTGATAAGGCCTCGTGTCTCATATCCTTTTCGTGAGAATTTAAGAGTCAAGCTTTTGAACTCTATGAAGCGGCCCACTTCATTCTCATATAGGGGGACTGTATCAGAAATGCACCCATAATTATACATTCCAGCAAATACATGCTATATGTCCATTAAGAGGATACCTCATCCTACCACTTTTATTTTATGGTCCAAGTACTTTTATTCTTTGGGATGTATCTATTGTCAAGTACTTCAATCACTCTAATAGTGTACTTTCATCATTGAACTCAAGACTTGATGTTACTCCAGCATGAGTTGACGTTTTCACCATTGGTGATTATCTAGATATGAGTTTGTATCACATCACTAATGATGTTTTCAACACCATGTAAGATTCAAAACTATCTGCTGCTAGAACAATAAATTATGCAGCCATGATGGTGTCGACAATGCAAGTTTGTTTCTTTGAATCCCAAGAAACTATACATCCACCAAAGTTGAAGATCCATCCACTTGTAGAAGCATGATCCTCAATATGATTTATCCAACTGACATTTGTATATCCTTCCAAAACTAAAGGATATCCACTATAGATTAAACTATAGTTAATTGTTTCTTTTAAATATTTTAATATTTTATTTATAGCATGTCAATGTTCTTTACTTGGATTGCTTGTATACCGACTTAATCTTTCAACAACATATGTTATACAAGTCATCACTTACATCAAGCATCCTATTACATTTTATATTCTTGATAGCATTGACCAAATATCACCAAACCACTACATTTATTTTTTATTCTCTTCACATTGTTTCACATACATTTAATAAACATCTCAATTATCACATACACAAACTTTTATGTCACTGCCTTTTACTATATTTAATAAACATTGTTGAGACAAAATCTCAATTTAATGTTTTGATGAAAACAAAAAAAAAAAGTTAATTAAGAATGTTAATTATGATTCTAAAATGTTATGTTAATTTAACATGTGTTTTTGAGTGAATTTAATTAAGAACATAATTAAGCAAAGCAGAAAAGACAACAACAAGAACACTGTGAATTAAAACAGAGAATGATCTCCAGCTTCAAATATGTTCATCACAACATATATTGATCAAACTTTTTCTACCTCTTTAACAAATAGTCTGCCCTGGAAGTTTATTTATATACAATCAGTACATGACAAGGAACAAGTAGGATTCATCCAAGCTCAAAACAGAGATTGTACCATCCAAGATCAAGGAAGAAACATCAAAGGCTTTTTCTAAAAAGAACATAACTGTTTTAAATGCTAAACTAGAAAATTCAAAAAGCTGTTTTCAAAGAAGGATTATTTTTATTTTGAAATATTGGTTCAGTCAAAATATAGAGCACCTCCAACAGCTCTTTTGTACCTTCATTTAGTGCTTCTACAGCCTATAAATAGAAGACCAATATCCAGAATCAAGACAAGAAATTCAAGTGCTGAAAAATCCATAAATCAATCACATACACACTTGAAATTATGCTCTTTCGAAAAACAGAGGATGTTATACATTCTGATATTTCCCAAAACAGTTGTTGACTCATATTCATATATTAGATTGTGTAATTATCAATAGAGCCTTTGTAAAGAATCAATTCTCAAACAAGAGTTGAGAAATCTCAGATTCTGTCAAAAACAATCCAATTGTAAAAACTCAAACTCTAAGAGTTTATTTATAGTTTGTTTAAGAGTACATCCTATCAAGGTTAGATAGGTGATGCTATTGCTTTCTGGGTTGAAAGTAATAGAGACTGAAACAAATCAAGGTTGATCTAGACTAGGTGTTGTAAGATCAAGACGGTTCTTTGTTTTTTAAACACATAGTTGAAAATCTCATAGTGTAAGGACTCGACGTAACCCACGTTGGGTGAACCAGGATATATCTTTGTGTGATATTCTCTATCCTATCTCTTTATTTGTCATACTTAATTGATTAACTAAGATAAAACATAAACTAATTTTCTGTTTTAAGCTAATCAAAAAACGTTCTCTGTTTTATAATACAAACCAAGAATGTTCTCCGTTTTTCTGTTTTCATAACCAAGATCAATCTTGAGTTATTTTTCTTAAGTTTTAACAGGAATTTTTAAAAGGTGCATTTACAATTCAAACCCCCCTTTTTGGTAAATCGACATCGTTACTAGGGATGACAATGGGTAGGGTATGGGTAGGGTACTATAGTACCCGTACCCATACCCACAATTTAAAAAAATATCCATATCCGTGCCCGTACCCTCTTGGGTATCAACTTTAATACCCGTACCACCCTTACCCTCTAGGTACCTAAGTATCCGTACCCATACCCATTATCCACACTTTAACTAAAATAAATCGATAAATAAATATTATTTTATAATTAAATTTAAAAAGTGTAAATACCACTTATAGTACCTTAACTTAATTTCAGTTAACGTTTTAGTCCTTTATTTTTTTTTTCCCGATTTAGTCATTTATTTTAATTTTAAGTGACAATTTAATCTTTTATGTTTTAAAATGTTAACAATGTTATCTTTTTTTTTTTACAAAAATTCAAACATTCATCAAAATTTTCAAACAAAACTCATAAATTTAGTTATATTCTTTAATATAAAATAAACTTTATCAAATTTATAACTCAAATCTTCAAATAAACTCATATGTGCCATTTTTTATTTGATTTTGTTAGAGATAAAAATATGAGTTTATTTAAATATTTAAGTTATAAATTTGATGAAATTGCATTATATTGAGGATGATAATTAATTTTATGTGTTTTATTTGAAATTTTTGATGAATTTTTTGAAATTTTGCAAAAAATAAGGATAAAATTGTTGACATTTTAAAACATAAAAGATCAAATTGCCACTTAAAATTAAAATAAAAGACCAAATCAGGGAAAAAAAAAGAAGATAAAAGACTAAAACGTTAACTGAAATTAAGTTAAGGGACTATATGTGGTATTTACCCATTTAAAAATTATCCAAATATCATAAATTAAATTATAAAATATTATAAACCAAAATATTTTCTAACTCAAAACATTTCAAATGAACACTTGTTACAATACACATTCAAATATCCATAATAATATTTTATGAAGTTGCAAGTCTTACAACAATATTATTTGAAATCAGTAAAAACAATTTATAAGTTGCAAGTATAATTATAAAAACACAATTAATAAGATATAATTCTTAGTTATAAAGTCACAATTATTTAACTATTCATCATAATCAAATTCTTAAAAAGTTTGCAAACATTTATCTTTTGATTTGATTATAAATATTGTAATGGTCCAATGATATTAATAGATATTAAAACATAAAGGAAAACAATTAATTAAACTAAATATTAATATAATAAATAAATAAACAAATAATATATTTAGATAAATGCGGGTGCGGGTGCGGGGTGGGTACTATAGTATCCGTACCCGTACCCATACCCGTTTAATTTTGCGGGTAATTACCCGTCCCCGTACCCATACCCATTATGCGGGTTTTTACCCTACTCATTGTGGGTTTTTTTTGCGGATACCCACTGGGTTTGGGTCTAATTGTCATCCCTAATCGTTACTTCAAGCATCCCAATTTAAAATTATATTTCTCTTTTCAATATATTCTAGTCCAAGTTATAATACATTAAATGCATTAAATATATTGCCGCAAGCTAACAAAGTATGAACATAAAAATTTCTCGTAATTAAATCTCATAAGGTGAATCCAAACATGTAAGTCATATACTCCTTAACAAATAAGAATTCATTTTATTTCTACTAAATAAATCATTTCTTCATAGTTATATTATAACTAATACATGCATCATAAATTCTATTTGTTAATTCAAGTTTCATATTTAAAGATGTTTTATGGTAAATCCAAATAAGTATCACAATAGAAAATAAACAATGAATAAAATCATTAAGATTTTCTATCAGTTTTTTCCATAAATATTTATCAACTTACAATGATTTTAAAATATATATCCAAATTATTTTTAATATCAAAATAAGCAAGAAAATGATAGTTACTTTTATACTATCATGCACATATGATATGAGTTAATCAATTTTAGAATTAATAATTTCTCACATAAAATGTCACTATCATTGAGACATACACTTGATATTTATGATAATTTATTTACACTACTTTAAATAAATTAATGTATTAAATATACATCTTAAACCATACATATTCATACTTGTCAAAATTTAAGAAACCAAAATTATAAATAAACTTTCTTCCACCAGTCAATCATAAATTATTGTTCTTAGTATAAAAACATCAATCATAGATAAACAAATTTCATCAAAACATATTATCCATATTATTAATTTTCCACATCATATCTCCATATTATTATATATATGCATCCGAAAAGGAAAACTTATTAAAATGCATTTCAAACATGAATGTAATATATAAATGTATTAATACTAAATAACTTCTGGTGTTCAACCATGAATTTTCATATGATTATTTCTAAGACTTTAATTGATATTTAAAATCCAAACAAGTAAAATTCATGCATAAACCATATTAAATTCACATACTTGAATATATTCTAAATCATGCATATCAAATCTAACCACATGATAACTTGAACATAAACAAATATAATTACTTTGGAGCACCACATATGAATTTAGAATTTCAAACATATCATATATATGCATATAAATTAAATGTGTATCTTTCCCCATGGTCAAGAAAGTTCATTTTCTTTAAAAGTTGTAGTCATAAATAAATTTGATAATCGAAAATTGAACCTAAAGATTATTGGATCTTTTGTTCGAGGTATGCTGGAAATCTTGAGTAAGAAGATGATGAATTGATGATGATAAAAGTTGCACAAATAAATTCTAAAGCGTGTATATCACACTAAGCTTAGGTTCGATTCGCCTCCACCAATCTATATATATTGGATGCAAACAGGTTAATCGATGAATCCCCTTCAGGATACTTTGAAATCCTTGAAGTGAATTGCACATTCACATCAAGCCTATCAATCAATGATAGTTTACAGAATAAAGTTTATTCATTTACTCTCGTACACTAGAGAAAAGAAGAAATGACTCGAAAATATTTTTGACATAATTTTTACTCATCTAATATGAATTTTGTGTTTTTTATTTTGTGTTCTTTCTGTCTCTAAAATATCTCTATTTATAGAGATACTCATACTAATTGGTGAAAGAAAATAACTCTTCAACTCAGACCAATTGGTGAAAAAAAAAACTCTTGAGAAAGATTGCTACTTTTGATAACTTAATAGATGTATTAGTTTGAATTAAACTCAATCATTGCAACCACTTGACTAAGTGATACATTCAGTTATTTAATTTTGCTACATTAATATAGCTATTAGAAAATTTCAAATATATTTTGAAAATTTTCTTAACTTGGTGTTTATAGTGCTCTAGGATTAATATCTAATAATTATCTTTGTCCTATCACATTATTAATATCAAGACTAAGTGTTTATAATTTAGTTTTGTAATTCTTTAAACAATCCTTGACCTATCACGAACTTTCATAAATTCCACAAAAATCTCTTCAATTTTTATTAGACTTGTAAAAATATCGACATAAAATAATCAAGAATCACATAAAAATATTTTCCTACTTTGATTTTTTCAGCTATTGTACTTTTAACTTCATTACCTAAGAGATTGATCAATTCATTTTGGATCTTAAAACTAAGATAATGATAATGAATTTCATTATTCTTAATGCGATCAAAATATTTTTGTAGGACAGGATCCCATTCAACAATCATCTCAATAAGAGAAAAAAAAATTTCTATTATTTTTCATATCAATTCTCTCAGTTTTTCCATGGAATGTTAAATTTTGCTCAACTACATATCTAACAACATAATTAAAACATCCTTAATAGTGTACTTTCTTTTTTTAAATTTCTTATAAGATCTTGGGGATGTTTATCCATTATTGTATTTTTCTCAAATCTGATTTGTAAATCAATCCACTCATGATAGTCATATGTGCACTACTCGAGTCATATTCTTTTTAAGTCTTTTACATATGTTTTCAATCATTAAAACTTTCATTTTCTAAGTGATTTATTTTATGACCTGTACCAAATAACATACAACAAAAACAAAAAACTCTATCAAAATATTTTAAATTAACGAGCCAATTTCTGTCTTGTTATTCTCCATCATTACAATAATGATAGTAACATAATGATGAGAAATTCCTATCAAAAGCATCTTTGGGACCACTCATACGGGACATATTTTTTTTAGGACAATTTCTTAGCAATTTCATCTCGCAAGTAACTCCTAAGGTTATTTCATGTTCTTGGATTATAAATATCTACTAAAATAAGTTCATTAGGTTGTTCATAAAAAATGCGTTCATTTTTTAATACTATAACTGCAACATCAAAATATTCAACTTCATCGTGACTATCATTTTCATTTTCATTGTTTTCAATTAATATATTTTGTTCTTCGATATTCCAATTTAGTTGACCATCCTCTAAATTTTCAGTTTCAAAATTTAAATTATTTAAATTTGTATCATTCTTAATAAAAATCGTAGGATGTTTATTATTACTATTATTATTTTTTTTTATCAAGAACCCCTTTTGAGTTTCAATATCATTTTTAATTTGTTTCTTTCTTTTTTATTTTAGATGACCAAATAAATGTTTCCTAGGCAACATTTCAAACAATCAAAGAGATGAAACAATAGTACATATGGATGTTGTTTTAAACCTTCAAGTCAAATCCTCAATATGTTCCAACACTTCAAGCACCTAATTTTAATTTGATCCTAAAAGAACATAAAAGTTATCATTGTTAAAAATAGGCAAAATAAATAAGCAAGATACTGATAAAAATTGTATGATAGCTAAAAATTTTAATTGGTCAGTGAGGTTTATAGATTTTATTTCGACTCTTCCTATAATCAAAGAAATTGAAAAAGTATAAAAAAATAAATTTGAACAAAGATGATCAATATAATAAGACAAACTTAAGTGAAAAATTTGAATAAAGATGAAATATTTTCATAAAAAATATTATAACACTATCTTTTAGAAACTAAAGTAATAATATTAAAAGAATACACATAAAAATTAATGTACTTTAACATAAAAAACGAAGAAACCAATTTTTTTTTTCTTACTTACTTAAAAGCAACACCGCAACAAGTGAATCATATGCCAATTTTTGCTTATCTTCTGACTCTTCAATTGTCCACATCAGTTTTTGAATTTTAGTATCCTAATTAGACTCTTTAACTGATGAAATTACGGATACAATTATTTGATTTTATTCTATTATTTATTAAATCATATGTATTCATTTAATTTTTTATATTTATAATTTTGTTCAATAACTCTTGTATATCATTTAATTAATATAAAATTTTATTTTAATATATATATATATATATATATATATATATAATATTTAAGAAAATAAATAAATTCATACCTCCAAAAAATTGGGGTCTGCGATGGTTGTCCATCCCAATTGCATTCAGGATTATCACTATTGCATGTTATAATAAAAAATGATTTTAATATTTAATAATTAGATATTTTATCTTTATCAACTTTTTGACTCAGATATCTCCATTAATAATTATTAAATAAAAATTGCAAAATATTTTAAAAATTCAATGATTATAAGATTTTTTTTCCATTTTTTATTAAAAATATTATTCTTCAAAAGCTTATCAAAATATACTATTTTATTTTCAGCATAAATATCATTTTTAAACAAAATACTTTTTGAAAATGTCTTACACACAAGCATAACTAAAGTTCATTTTTATTAGTTGAAAAAGTCTTATAAAATTCATTTTACTATATTTAAATTTGTAAATTATCATTGACGTTGATAATTTTATTATATTTCTTCATTGTAATTAAGACCTTTAGCATCACATTGACTCCATCAAGGTATCTCACCGAATTTATAAACCGACTATGAAATTAATGATTTGTTTGACCAATTTATCGTGCTTTTATTTGATTACAATCTCTCAATATAAATGTCTTTACGATGATAAATAAATGAATTGACTACTAAAATAACATTATTTTATTTTGAAAAATATTTTATATTTTGATTCTTTTAAAATATGTTTATTTTATTATTTTAGAGATGATTAGAGTAAATTATTATCATAGAAAAAATAAAA
>JBBPBT010000498.1:5387629-5398344 GCA_037974875.1 Cicer bijugum
ACATTTTAGAGAATAGTCAAAATTATAAAATAAACAAATATAACATCAATACTTTATATTAATTATTAAATCTTAATAAATATATATAAAATCACAATGTCATAACAAATATATAAAAATAAAGTAAATCAAACACAATATCACTACTATCTCAAGATAATTATTTATAAAAAAATAACTAAAAATAGAAAATAATTATAAATAATTGAAATATAACTACGTGAATACTTAACATCAGTCAAGCGCACCTAAAAGTATTATATTAATTGGGTATACGTAAATTCGTATAAAATATTTTTCCTTAAAATATATATTACACTAAAATACTATTACTTTTCAAAAATATATCAAATAATAAAATATAATATTTATTATTTATATCGCTCATGTAATCTTAGATTTATAAAACTAGCACATGATAGAAATCACATATATAACAAAAATCAGTCAAAAAATTTATTATCATATATTCTAAAATAATTTTAATATTAAATTAATTATTTAAAATTGTACTTAACTAATAAAATGGTTTAATATAAAATTTAGGGTGTTACAAAATAGGTCACACGAGATCAGGTTTTGAAAAGTTGAGTTTGGCTTATGATTATTTTTTTAGGTTTAAGTCTGGCATATAGTTTATCATACATTTTTTTTTCGGTTTGATTTTTTTAAAAGTCTGATGTGACCTGAAAGTCTATTTAAAAATTTTATTTACATTAAAACATTTAAATGCTCTATTCATACCACATGATGCTCTTCACATATCAATATCAATATCAATATACATATCTATATATAAAATAAAAAAATTATTTTTCTAACAAAATAATTCTTAAAAATCCGAAACAAATATCATTTAAACCCTAAAAAATAATTTTTAATTTCAAATAATATATTTTTCTGAAACAAATACATCTATTATTACTTCTCAAACAAATATGAAACGACTACAAAAACTACTACCATATATGAAACACTACCGAATATGAAATGACTAATGAGTGATTACCTAACTGATATAATTTAAAATAGGAAATAATATTATTAATATAATAACAAAAAATAACATTAATAAATAATAAAATATATCAGGCCTAATAGACTTTTTTGTAAACACGAGTCTGACCTATTTAAATAAATAGACTTTAAAAATAGCCTGAGCCCTGTTATTTTATTAAATAAGCTAGGCTAGATCAGACCATAAATAGGTCAGACTATAGACCCTTGAGAGACGATCTAACTTATTCACAACCATATTCATTATCTAGATAATTACAATTTATTTAGTTTTTAAATAATATGTATACTATATCTTAATCCAATATTGAATTGAATTCATATCACAAAAAAGAAAAGTCTTCACCCTAATGATTTAGGGACTATTTAATGCTTTTGTAGTAATATAGATTATATTATATCATACTTTTTACTATACTCTTAATGTTGATTTGGGCTACTTTCTTTTAAGTATTAATTTTGATTTTCTTTTCTTATTACTTATTCCATACATTATCAATGGTAGATATTTTGTTTTATTTAAATACGAGATTTATATAATTCTAGTTTTTGCATATTCTTTTATAAAATAATAGATTTTTTTTATGATTCATTGCATATCAACCTATTTGACTGTAAATTAATATGGGTCAAACTCGGATCAATATATCACAATTCGTTATCATTCATGAATAAGACTATATGATCTTTAATGTGATTTACGTAGAGTGAGTTAAACGAGGCAGAGCATCCCACATACTAACTCTAGATTTTGCTTTGCTTTCTCATTAACTTGTCTAAAAAGGGGTGGAAGACATGTCAAATAGATGAGTAAGGTTGAAAATATCATTCCACCCATTTTATGGTAGATCGATGGATTGACCTGCCAATGATTTTTTTAAAATAAGAAATTCACAAAAACAATGTTAAAATTACAAAAATAAATAAATATAAATTTTTTTAAATAAAAATTCAAATATATAACTATGGAGTCCACTAAAAACATGAAAGTTTTTATTTAAACATCAATATTTATCATCTAAAAACTTATAATAAGTTAACAAAATATCAAAAATAAAAGGTTCACAAGTTCATCAATTGACATATTATTAAAGTGATTAAGTTCAACGGAGTAGAAAGTTGAAAAATAAATTGTGTCATAAGTAAAAAAAAAAATGTTAAAACGAGTTTTTTTTTTTAATAATTTTACTGATAGGCCAATTCATTCCGTCTCGTCGTCGCCGCATTTTTTACTAGTTAAACGAAATAGACTAACTTATAACTTATAGTAATAATGACTTGTGGGCGAAAATGAAACAGTGTCACGAGGATATAGTGGTTGCTTATAATTTTATATTTAATTTACAAGAAAAGTTAATTTTTCAAATAATTATGATTATTTTTAAATTTTAACTAAAAAGCGCTCAATTTTCTAAAAAAACAATTAAAGTGATCCATTGTATAATTCTATTTTAATTTTAACAAAAATAACTAAATTATACGTTTAATCTTTTATGTTTAATTCAGTTTTTAGATAGGTCATTTATATTTGTTTTTTTTAATTAGATCATTCAAGTAATACTCCATTTACAATTTTAGCTTTTGTCTTATTGTCTATTTGCATAAATGTTGTTTTTAGTTAGTTTATTTAAAAAAAATATTATGTGATTGTTACAATGTTGACACGTATATGTGTTGTCGTGACAAAATATAAGTAAACAACTCTCATATTATTCTTAAGTTTGGAAAAATACATTTATGATCCTGTAAGTATAAACCAATTTGTCCTTAGGTTCAATCTTTATTTTCTTCCTCTTCATCATTTTTCTCTTCCACTTCTTTTTTAAAAAACCTAAAAATCCAAATTTTATAATTCCAATAGAAAAATCTAAAGCGCTAATCACATGAATTAGAGAAAAATCAAAACAAGAGACCAATAATTCCAACAAATATTAAAAAATAAATTATTGTTAATATAAAAAAATTGACCATAAATTCACTGTAAATAAATGAATTGTTCAGCCTATTTTTAATACTCTTCAAGTTGTGTTTTTTGCACAAATTAGTTGTAGAAATTGTTTTTGTTTTTATACGTTTTAAGAATGATTTTTTCTAGTCGTAAATGTCATATAGGTTTCAAGAATGATTTCTTTTATAGGGTTAAAGAAGGACTTTACAAATTAGTTATTGATGTTGTTTTTGTTTTTATAGGTTTCAAAATAATTTTTTCATCCATCTTGACCGATCTTCAATCATCATTGAAAGAGATTTAGATTTCCAAGCTACATGTTCTTCTTTCTTCCAACAAGACACATTAAAATCTCCATCTTCTTCATTATCAACTTTCATCATACTTTTCATAAACTTCACAAAACCCAAATTAAAAAACAAAGCAAATCTGAAGCTAAAACCTTAAATTTCTAAAAATCTAAATATGAATATCAGCTTAGAACAATAGATTCATAGTGGAAGATGATAAAGAAAAAAAAATGATTGACAATTCAAACAAAATTTTTAAGAACTTTAAGAACCGCAATGAGTTTCATTTTTCTTGGTAGGAAGACTTCTAATTTTTTTTTAAATATTTATATTCTTAAAAAAGTAATTAAATTTTTTATAATAATTTTCTCACGTCAGTACAATTATGCACATGTCAGTAATGTAATTACCATGTGATTTTTTTTGACGGAAAAATAACATTTATGCAAATATACAATAACATAAAAGTTAAAGTTGGAAACAAAATTTTGTCACTTAAATGATCTCATTGAGAAAAAAAAAATTAAATGACCTATTCAAGAACTCAAATATAATGGACTAAAAATTTAATTTATCCAAAAAAAAAATCATCAATTGGATTTAAAAAACATAATCATGGATGATTCCTAAGAAAAACATGGATAAATCATTAACTATCCTTATAAATAAATGGGTGATTTTTTGTAATCAATTAAATAGGTTGCTTGAATCCAACCCATTAATAATTGTACATTATGCATCAGATGAATTTAATAGATTTATAATTGGACCGATTGAATTGATAATGGATAATTGAACTCAATTACCACCCCTATTGTTCCATAGCAACTATCTCCATTGAATTGTAGTATTAAATGACACAAGTTCATAATGCGTTGGTTGATGGAAGGTGATGTTAACTCAATATTTTCATGAAAATGGAGGTAGGGGTAATGTTGGTTAAACGAGTTGATGGTATTACAAATGGAGTTCTACAATATTTTGAAAATTATTTTCAGTCTCGTAGATATATTAGTGTTGATGTTGAAAGTCTACAGTTTGCTTTATTAAACAACGGTGATGCTAATTTTTTGGTGCATATGTTTTTGGAAGAGGAAATTAACCAAACGGTTTGGAATTGTGCTAGTTTAAAAAGTTTTGGTCTTGATGGGGTACATTTTTGGGTTTCTAAAGGATTTTTAGGGAGATATTAAAGCTGAATTTATGCGATTTGTGGAGGAGTTTCATTTTAATGGTATGTTGTTGAAACGGTCTAACAACACGTTCATCATGTTAATTCTCAAAAAGGATAATCCCCAAGGCTTGGACAATTTTTGTCTTATTTCTTTGATTTGATGTATGTTTAATTGTGAAGGTGTTGGCAAATATGTTGAAGGGAATCATTGGCATTGTTATTTTGGAATCATTGCCAGCGCTTGTGAGTGGTAGATAGGACGAAGTAGTGGATGACTTAGTTGAATGAGATTATTTGGATACACTGATAGGTAAGAAACCCATTGGATGCAAATGTGTATATAAGGTAAAATATAAAGCCGATGGTTCCATAGAACGATATAAAGCACATTTAGTAGCTAAGGGTTTTACTCAAATTGAAGGTATTGATTATTTTGACACATATTGTCCTGTTGCAAAACTTACTACGGTAAGATTACTTCTCTCTATTGCATCATCTCAACATTGGCATATTCATCAATTAGATGTCCACAATGCATTCTTGGTACTTTAGATGAAGGAGTTTACATGCAATTACCTCCAGGTATCTCCAACTCTAATCCTAACCATGTATGCAAATTATTAAAATCTTTGTATGGTTTAAAACAGTTTAGTCATCAATGGTTTGCTAAACTATCATCTGCTTTACATTCTATTAGCTACCGTCAATCTGCATCCAATCATTCGTTATTTATCAAGGCATATAATAACACATTTACTGTGTTACTGATTTACGTTGATGACATTATTATTGCAGGTAATGATGTTGTAGAAATTCATTCTATAAAGGCTTTTCTTCACAAATCTTTCAAAATCAAGGACTTACGACACTTGAAGTATTTTTTGGGACTCAAAAGTCGCTCGCTCCAAGGCGGGTTTGCATATTTCACAAAGGAAATACACCTTAGATTAGACATCTTACATGAAGCTGGCCTCCTTGCTTCCAAACCAGCAAACATTCCAATGCAAAAAAATATCAAGTTTTCAAAGGATGCATGCCAATTACTCCCAGATTCGATTACATATAGGAGACTAGTTGGAAAATTAATCTACCTCACCAACACTCGTCCTGATATCAGTTTTTCAGTTCAACAACTAAGTCAATATATGACAGCCCCTACATCTCAACATCATCATGCTGCCATCCAAGTTCTTCGATACCTTAAATCATCTCCAGCACAAAGCATATTCTTTTCTTCTTCTTATTCTTCTCCACTTCAACTCAAGACTTTCTGCGATTTAGATTGGGCAGGCTGCTTGGATACATGCAAGTCAATTTCAAGTTTTTGTATCTTCTCAATGACCTTCAAGTTCCATACATCAAACCAGCTTTGCTATATTGTGATAATCAATCAACAAGACATATTGCCTCCAATTCTTCATTCCACGAACAAACAAAATATATTGAGCTCGATTACCACATCATTCGAGAGAAACTTCAACAACAACTATTTCATCTCCTTCCAATATCCTCTTCTCTTCAACTCGCAGATTTATTTACCAATGCTTTGGATCCAAAACCATTTCATACCTTTCTTTCCATGTTTGGCCTCACCTCTATATGTTCATCAGCTTGAGGGAGGGTATTAGTCAATATAGTTTGTTATTAATATAGTTTGTTAGTTGTTAGCTATATTTTAGTTTAGTTAGTTGTATTTTGTACCTTGCTCTCAATTTGGATTCTATATATATAAACCCCATTCTCTTATAATTTGATTAAGTCTAATAATGATAATCAAAATACTATTCAGTAACTTTTCTTTTTGATTACCAACTAATAAAATAACTTAAAATATCACATTTTATATTTTGCCTAAAAACAGAGTAACACAGAACAGGACACTTTTGTCCTTTTGACGAAAACCATTTGTCTTATTTTACTATCCTTTCTCAACCTCTCACCAATCAACATGGGATCCCAATTGTAGTTTTCCATTACATAAAAAATATTGGCAATTTATGATTATGTGTAAGTGATGATGGGTCATATTCCATTTGTGATCTGGATTGATCATGAGTTGAAGTTTTTTAATTATTGTTTGGCATATTTTGTTTTGAAACGGTGCCTCATTACATTATGCTTAGCTAAGTTCAAGCCCAATTATGCCTCATTACATTTAAATTTAAAGACCAAAAACAATTAGCAATTACTAGAATCTTCACAAAAAAATTTGAAACTTTTATACGGCATGATTTTGTTATATAAATAAATCATTTAATCTCATTAATTGTTTCATTTCACTTTCTTCTTTATTTTGCTGCTTTTTCTAATGAAAAATGTTAGCATATTTTTTACTTTATATATTAATGATAAATATTTTTCTTATATATGTGTCTTGTTTTTATAGATAAATATATTTATTATGAAAAAAATATTTATCACTAATAAATATAGAACATATGAAATAAATATTTATCATTAATATATAAAATAAAAAATATGTTAACGTTTTCCATTAGAAAAAGCAGCAAAATAAAGAAGAAAGAGAAATGAATATAAATATTGGAGGACACAAGGTCTAATTAAAAAAACAAGACACAAGATTTTTTAAGATTTCAGAAACGTAACTTCAAGCAAGACGAAAAAGAATTGGAGGACAAAAACAATAAGTAAATTGCAGATAAGTAAACAAAAAATAAGAAGATGACAAGAAATTAAATTGTTGGAAAGTTAAACAATTATTTTTTTTTGCTAAAAATGAAAATGATATACTTAGAATTTAAAGAGAATCATCAATTGTTGTAGTTAGATTTTGATTTCTGAAATGGATAGTAGTCCTTAGAATAAAGTTTTCAGCCGCTATTTATAAAAAATAAACCTAATAGTTAGTGGGATTGACCTGACCCACGTCACCAATTTAATAATTGCTACTTCTCAATGTAACTTAAGGTATTGTAGAGTAATAAGTTTTGACCCACGACACAAATAAGTTTATCACTCAACAATACTACAAAATTATTTTATATATGTGCAAGCGTCTTACAAAAATATCTCATTTGTCATTTATGTAGAAAAAATAATATAATTAAGCCAAGACAAAAAAATATATATATATTTATTTAATTTGGCTTAATTGCACTTTTGGTCCCTCTATTATAGGTGAAAATCGAAAATAGTCCCTCCATTTTGTTTGTCACCAATTTTAGTCCCCAAACAGAATTTGAGTCCAAATCATGATGAGTTATCATTTTTTAATGACGTGTCAATAAAAGGGTGACGTGACACACTTATGTGAAATAAACTCATTATTATATTATTTTTAATTAAAAAATATAATTTATATTTTTAAAAACCATTATTATAATTGTGACAATATTTTTAAAAATACAATTTAATTGTTAAAATTAAGTTAAAAGAAAAAACACCTAAACATATCAAAATGAAAAACATCTGAAACAGCATGAACTCAAAAGCCATTTAGAAGCATATGAACTAGCTTGAACCTTAAATCAAAAAACAGCCCCAATTAAACAAAAGCCCCAAATCGTGAATCCTTTTCATCAAAATCGACCATTTTCCTTTTCTTCTTCATCATCATCCGATTCTGATTTCGTCTTCTTCTTCATTGTTGGTCATCGTCTTCGTGTTCCGTGTTCCGTGTTCGTCGTGGTTCTGGTTTTAATTCTGGTTCTGCTTCTAGTTTGATTCTGGTTTAGTTTGTTCTAATTTTGTTCTAACGTGCTGACTTTTATTCACTTTGCTTAATTGGGTCTTTTTTTAATTGTCTTTCCAGAAATAATATGAGCTAAATTTTTGTTATTTTTCTGGATTCGGGCTGCATTTTGCTGCATTCTGTTATGTACCAAGCTTTATTGCTGTTTTGGTTTAGTTTCAGTTTAGTCTGAATACCCTTGAAGTTATTTATTTTTAATTGTTGTTCTCCCTTATTGTATGTAAAAGGTTTAGATTTCTGTTTTTTTTTTTGGATTGCTTCTGTGTATGTTTGTGTATTCAATATCTGCTCATTTTAATTCAAACTGATTTGTGGAAAATTTGTGCCCAAGCTTCTTGTTTCTGTTCATGTGTTTCATGTTTAAATATTGGATTTGAAAAATGAAAAATCAATTGTGTCTTTTCTATAATGTTTTTAAGGTATTGATTGTTTAATTTTGTCAAAATATTTTCTGGTTCTGCCCTGCAATTTTTAAGGTATTAATTTTTTCATTTTGATATGTTTATTTGTTTTTTCTTTTAATTTAATTTTAACAATTAAGTTGTATTTTTAAAAATATTGTTACAATTATAATAGTTTTTAAAAATATAAATTATATTTTTTAATTAAAAATAATACAATAATAAGTTTATTCCACATAAGCGTGTGTCATGTCACCCTTTTATTGACACGTCGTTAAAAAAATGACAACTCATCATGATTTGGTCTCAAATTCTATTTGGGGACTAAAACTGAAGACAAATAAAATATGATGATTACTTTCAATTTTCACTTATAGGAGACTAAAATACAATTAAACCGTTTAATTTTTTATTTATTTAATCATTTATATTATATAATATTTACAAACTAAACTTTTAAGTTTCAAAATATGCACGTTGCCATTTTTTAATTAGATTTTTGTTTAATTCTATTAAAAAAAAGTCATGTGATTCTTAAGATGGTGATGTGTCATATCTAGAGATGGCAAGGGGACTAACATGCCAAAGGTGGGGCAGACCAATTGATAAGGTAGTAGAGTTGAAAGCACCGCCCGTACCTCCCCATGGCGGGCTTGCGACAGGCTTTTAAAAAAAAGCCACCACTATACAAGAAAAACGTCAATTACGACGATTAAAAAAGGCATATGCGACGGTTCCAACTGCTTCAGTGTATATTGCAATAATTATTCATGTCGTAATTTGTGTCTCTTTAATTTTATCTTAGGGAATATTGCGACAGTTTGAAACCACCACTAATGCACTTTTTCGATGGTGCAAACCATTGCTCACACTCTTATTTTTTTTTTAAATTATTACATTTGTTCATTAATTTTATTTTGATAACTTATTAAATAGCAATTAATTTTAAATAAAATTAAGAATATCCATAAACATCACTCATGTAATAAAAATACACAAATATTTAATTATAAATGGCTAGATCCGATTAATATAATATATTCAAAGCAATAACATCTATACATTAAGCTTAATTAAAGCAAAGTAGTTTAAACATTCACAAATTAAAATATAGTGAAAGTTTGGAATTATGTCTAAGTTATTTAAGTTTGAAATCACATGTTTATTCATATGATAGAATCTTGCTTGTCAAATATTAAAATCACACAACAAATAAACAGAAGGAAACATTTTATTGATTTCAACATTCAATTTATACATGTCATCAGTGACGTCTCCTTTCCCAATAAAAATACAATTTTTAGAAATATTGTACAAATCTCCTCATTGAGAAGAAACCCAAAAACCATATTTTTTTTTACCATTTTTAGAAATGTACAAATCTGCCCCAATTGATTGAGTAAATCTTACCTTATTGAGAAGAAGCCCATAAACCATATTTCTGAAGTGTGCATGACATGTTTCAAAACTAAGGTCTTTCCAGTGGTGAATATTAGTTTCACATCTCCAATACCTACAATATTAGTGGTGCGGCGCCAATGTCTATCCACCAACTGTTTTGCTTCAGAACTGCTATGATGAATTTATTTTTCTTGTTATTTGCAACAAGAAGAATTTGCATTCGTTCTTCCTCCTTTACAGAATTGGGGTACCCTTTGGAGCACACCCCAAGTTCCATACCTCTATCTTATAAACACTACTAATGTATGATATCTCTCTCTTATATGGGACTTCCTTATTTTTCAATTAACAACAACACTAACTCTTATTAATGTCATCAATATTTCCAACATTTTTTTATTAATACCATCATCATTTTCAACAAGACCCATTATCAGTCATCTAAAATATGAAAATTAGACTCATACACCTTAATAAGATAAAGGTAAAATATAATAAATAATAAATTATGATAATCAATATAATTGAAAACTACATTCATAAATATAGTTTACAACTTGTTCAATAAATTTATAAAATATTAAATCTTGAATATAAACTACGATTGTCTAATTACATTATAAAATAAAATAAAATAAAATAAAACATCAAATTTTAATTCCACAAGTCTCTTCTAATGCTAAATCCATATTTCATGTTCCCCAAGTGCTAAATAAAAATAAATAAGGTGAAATAAAAATAACTCAAAGAGCTCTGAAAATCAAGGAGAACA
>JBBPBT010000498.1:5429515-5454281 GCA_037974875.1 Cicer bijugum
AAATGTGTCAATAGTTATATTTTAATTATTTCAGACTATTTTCTATTTTTGTTATTTATTTTATAAATAATTGTCTTAATATATTAGTAATATTGTTATTAATTTTTTTATTTTTATATATTTTTTATGATATGATAGTTTTATATGTATTTATTGTTATTTAGAAATAAATTTAAATTAGTTATGTTATATTTATTTATTTTATCCTTTTGACTATTCTATAGAGATGGTAGTATTTTTATGTAATTATTTTGTAAAATATATAGTAATAACTGTAGATAATATTGTGAATATGAGATTTCTTGTTATTAATGTATTTTAAAATAATAAATACTTTAATTACTTTTTAGAAATATTAGTTTTAAGATATTAGTAATATATTAGTGACTAAATTGTGTTAAAAAAAATTAGTTTTGGTAATTGTTGATTTTATTTTAAAAAAATAAAATAAAGGAGTAAAATGTGTTTATGATCATAAAACCTAATTATATATATAAAAGGAAACATCATGCCATGGAAGAACAAAAATTAGGATTGCCATTTAACACCGCTGATCGATAACTGTTTAAGAAAACTTGCTCCATTTTCATCTAAATTTCAGTATGTTGTTTTCTGGTCAATTAAACACATTTTTTAAGATTTTTAATCATCCTAACTTGTCTCTAAAATAACTGACTTCTCCGTTTATGGAATTCGTTATTTTGCTATGTTCTTCTTTATCGTAAGTCCTATTTTGAGTGAAACCAACGCCAAAACGACTATGTGAACGATGACTATAATATACCATGATTATTTTATGACTTAGGTAAGTAAACTTGATCCAGTTTCGAAAAATTGACCTTTTAAAATGTGTTTCCATAATTTATTTTTGACGTTTACCCAAAAACTGTCGAGTTAGATCGATTAAAGGACAAGAAGTCAAAGAACAAATGTTTTTCTTGCAGACTCGTATTCGTGTGTGAAAGCGTCAGAAAAAGGGAAGGGGTGAAAGAGCGTTTCAATTCATGAGTATAATATATTGTGAGATGAACGGGAAAACTGTATTTTCCAAATTCTTCTAGGGTCTGCTACGCACGGCGGTAACCCTATTTAGTAATAATTAAATTAATATGACTAATTATGGTTTGTAGGATTAAAATATGAATTATAAAGTTTTATTAGGTTGTTGTCTGATTTAAATTCTGCAGCTGTGTGGTATGTGTGAAGAAAGTTTAAGTTTTATTTTTAATATGTTTAGAATCTTATTTATGATATATGTGATAAAAATTGAATTTATGTGTGGCATACATGAAAGTTTTAATTTCTGTGTATGAGATGAAAGTTTAAATTTTTATGATGTAACATTAAAGTTTTGATTTTGATGATACTTTTATGAATATAGGATTTCTTGATATGTGTGGTGGAACCTTTGATCTTTGTGATAGCTTTTTATGAATATATGATCTTAATGATATGTGGGGTTGAAGCTTTTATTTTTATTTATGAATATTTGATTTTCATGATAAGAACCTATGATGTATGATCTTAGTGATATTTGAATAAAGTGATGATTTCATATGAGATACTTTTGAATCATTTGACCTAATCTTAGTGGGTTGTGTAAAATGTTTGATTTTTATAATACATCATCATGTCATGGTATATGTATCTTAGTGGGCTGTGTGGGAATATTTTATTTTTGATAATGCACCATTGTGTCATGACATATGCATGTTCATGGAAGTTGTCTTTGTGACAGGTTTTTTTTCCCCATTGGTATGAGTGATTTTCTGTGTGGAAGTTGCCTTAGTGGTAAATATTATATTTGAATCATATAGTTATTAGGAGCATGCATAGCATTGCATCGTCTTGTGATTGTTTGGTTGTGGTTAATGTGTATTTAATTTGATAATAATTTCTCTTAGATGATGTGATGTTATAATGAGGTATTGATTCTTCTTAAGTAACTTTGACTTTATAATATGACTTTTCTTGGAATGCTTGATATATTGTGATGTATTTGATACGTCTATGTGTTGATTATTTGCATGTTCTTCTTACTTATATTATACTATTAACATAATTTTAAAACTCATCTCTTTTGTTATTTATCTTTGACTGATTTGGCCATGCGTTTGCGAAATCAAAGTTATTACAAGTTAATAAGTTTTGAAGTTCATGTTTGGGAGAAGTCCCACTCTGTTAGGTTATATCGGGAATACGAGTTATAAGTTGTATTTTACTTATTTAACTAGAAACGATTTTTTGTATGAAAACCATACAAGTATTACTAAGTGTTTGGAATTAAATTAAGAAATTATAGTTAAATCAAGTTTGTTGAGATTGCACTTTTCTATAGGAAGAACAAGACTAAAATATTCAATTTGTATTTTGAGAAACGTGATATTTTAATAACTCATAAAAGTTTCTTTTCTTTTGAAGGAGTTTTTATTTATCTACTGCGAATTTTCGTAAAAATATGATATAAATTATTATATATATTATTTTTAGATTTAACGTTTACTAGTTATTTAAAAGAACAATAGTTTAGGTATTCTTACTTAAATAATTTAAAAAAAAATTGTTGTAGTTTTTCTAAGTAATAAGTATTTTTAAGAAATATTTTATATAAAAAAATTGAAGGCGTTAGAGTCCATATCTCCCATACTTGTAGGAGACTCTGCACTAAAGATCATCAAGCTGATTTATCATATTCCAGAAAATTTTCATAATGGAAACATTCATTTGTTGAGGTATTTTCAAGTGAAAGCTCCACTAGTCTTGGAAAGACAAAAAACGTCACAGTTGATCAAATGAGCTTTACGCACTTGATTGAAATGCCCCCCTAAATATCCTCTTTGAACTTTCTCTAACTCATCACAAAGGGTTTGAAGGATCTTAGCATATTGCATATAGTAGTAGTGAATAGAACTGAGCACAAATTTGGAAAGTGTAAGTCTACCAGCAAAACTCAAACACTAATGTTTTTACCCGTTCAACATGTCATGAACTTTGCTTAGAATATGGTTAAATGCATCTGCTAGTTCTCCCAAGAGCTATATTGGCCCCAAGATTCTTCACTAGGGTATCAACATGAGTGAAACATGTATGTTGCAAGTTGTCATTTATGAGCAACTAGTCAACATTTTTAGAAAGAAAAATTTGAGTCATTTGACTATTTATCTTTTGGCCCGATGCTATGCAAAATTCATCCAAAAAATGCATCACACATTTAGTATGCTCAATAGAAGCCTATGCAAAAACAAAATAAATATCATAAGCAAACACTAAATGTGAAATTTGTACCCCATATATGCTTGCTTGCATGGGTTTCAAGTAATTAGTCCATCAGATCTACAATAATGCAAATAAGGAACTCGATACATAAGACTAACAAATGCAGAGACAAATGGCCCATTTGCCAAATGACTCAATTTGGAAGGAACATGTCATTCTTGTTACCATTCCAATGAAATTTTGTTAGAAGGGGAAGTAATATAGTGATCAATAATGCTTATAAGTTTAGGATGAAACTTACAGTTGACAAGGCGAATGTTAACAAAATTCTAATTAATACGATCATAAGCCTTTTCAAGATCAATCTTTATTGACATGAACATCTTGTTACCTTAAATCTTAGACATATAATGAACCCTTTTTGTGAGTCATTGTGACGTTACGATGAATAGTACGCCAGAAAATAAAATTTCATTGACAACGAGAAATGATTTTATCCAAAAAAAAAAAGTTTTGTTCTATTATCAATTAACTGTTATTACTAATTTGAAATTAGATAATTTTAGAACCATGTAGAATTCCATGTAAGAATCTAGAAGTGTTTTAATTACAAAAAAAATTGTGGGAAGCACCTAAAAGTCACTATTAATTAGGAAGCTCCTAGAATGCAGTATTAATTAGGAAGCTCCTAGAAATGTGTCCAGAGTTTTCTATTTGTACCTATAAATACCTACTTGTACTTGACATTAATCATCAAGCAAATTGCGAGTTTTCTATTAGAAATACCTCCTTTCTCTAACAAATTGGTTTCTAGAGCTTGGTTGTGAGAGTTGAGAAATGGCAACTCGTGATGACACTACTTTTCACTTTCCTCTTCTAAAGAAAGAGAGTTATGAAAAATGGTGCCTTCGTATGAAAGCATTGCTTGGCTCTCAAGGTGTATGAGAGATTGCTGAAAAATGCTATGATGAGCCACAAGATGAAGAGGCATTGTCTCAAGTAGCGAATGAGGCTTTGGCAAAAACAAGGAAGAAAAATCAACAAGCTCTTACTCTCATTCATCAATGTTTGGATGATTCTATGTTTGAGAAGGTTGCCGATGCTACAAATTCAACAGAAGCTTGGAAGATTTTGGAAAAATCACTCCAAGGCATTGACAAGGTGAAGAAGATAAGACTTCAATATCTAAGGGGAGATTTTGAAGCTTTGAAGATGAAGGATACCAAATCAATTTCAGATTATTGCTTAAGGGTGAAGACAATTGTTAATCAAATGAAGAGATATGGAGACAAGATAGAAGATGTTCGTGTAGCGGAGAAAATTCTTCGTTCCTTGACTCCTAAATTTGATTATGTGATATGTGTTATTGAGGAATTGAAAGATCTTGACTCAACGTCCATTGAGGAATTAGAAGGTTCATAGGCAAGAGGAGCCATTAGAGCAAGTTCTCAAGATCAAAGCTTCGTTGAAGGATAATAGAAGATTCAATAGTCAAAACGGACATGGACGTGAACAAGGAAGAGGACGAGGACGTGGTCGTGGCCAAGGAGGAAGAGGAAGAGGTTTCAACCGTGAATCAAACTACAAAGAAAGAAGTAACTCATCACCAAGAGTTCTTGGAAGAGGAAGAGGTTATGGTTATAATCAAAGTGAAATGAGGTATGACAAATCTAAAGTTGAATGTTATAACTGTCATGAATTTGGTCATTTTTCTTGGGAATGTCGTAATGCTCCTAATCAAGAGGAAGAAGAGGCTAATCTTATTGACGAAGATGAAGAGTCAACTTTGTTGCTAACACTTAAGGAAGAAGAGAGAGATGCTAATAGTTCATGGTACTTGGACAATGGTGCAAGTAACCATATGTGTGGATGCAAAGAGAAATTTGTGGAGCTTAATGAAATGATGAATGGAAATGTTTCCTTTGGAGATTCATCAAAAGTGAAAATTGAAGGAAAAGGTACAATTCTAATCTCTTCTAAAGATGGGAGCCATAAGTTGATTAGTGATGTACACTATGTTCCTAAATTAAAGAGTAATATTTTGAGTTTGAGTCAACTTCTTGAAAAAGGATATGAAATTCTCATGAAAAATAAATATCTTTGGCTTAGAGATCAAAATAACAATTTAATTGCTAAAGTTCTTATGTCAAAAAATAGAATATTTATCTTGAACCTAAGAACTATTGAAGCAAAATGTTTGAAGATGAGTGTCCAAGATGAAGCATGGCGTTGGCATATGAGGTATGGCCACTTGAACTTTAGTGCATTTAAAATTATGGGAAAAAAGGGTATGGTGAAAGGGATGCCCTCAATCAATCATCCAAATCAATTGTTTGAAGGTTGTCTTCTTGGCAAGCAAGCTAGAAAAAGTTTCCCTAAAGAAGCCACATCAAGAGCAACTAAGCCACTGCAACTTGTGCATACTGACTTGTGTGGACCAATCAATCCATCTTCATTTGGTAAGAGTAAATATTTCATTCTCTTTATTGATGATTTTAGTAGAAAAACTTGGATTTATTTCTTAAAACAAAAATCAGAAGCTTTTGCTGCTTTCAAGAACTTCAAAGCTCTTGTAGAGAAAGAGAGCGGTCATGAAATCAAAGCTTTGAGATCTGATCGAGGAGGTGAATTCACTTCGAAGGAGTTTAACGAATTCTGTGCAACTCATGGAATTCGTCGTCCATTGATAGTTTCAAGATCTCCACAACAAAATGGAGTGGCTGAGAGAAAGAACATAACTATTTTGAACATGGCAAGATGCATGCTAAAATCCAAAAGAATGCCAAAGGAGTTTTAGGCTGAAGCAGTTTCTTGTGCGGTCTATTTGGCAAATCGCTCTCCAACTTCAAATGTCAAAGACCAAACCCCACTAGAAGCATGGAATGGAAGAACGCCTAGTGTTAATCATTTGCGTGTCTTTGGGAGCATAACATATGCACATGTACCACAACATGAAAGATCCACACTTGATGATCGAAGCATCAAATATGTCTTTGTTGTCTATGATCCACATTCTAAAGGTTACAAGTTGTACAACCCATGCAACAATAAGGTAATGGTGAGTCATGATGTGGAATTTGATGAAGATGCTACATGAAATTGGGAGGATCAAGAAGAAACAAACTATAATTTCCTTCCATATTTTGAAGAAGATCAAGAGGCCACTACACCAGTTCAAGATGCAACTCTACCTTCTTCACCTCTGTCTTCACCTACTTCTCTAGATGAAAGTTCAAGCGAGAGACCAAATAAGATGAAAGATATAGAAGACATTTATGAAAGGTCAACTGAAATTACTCTTGACCTTGAAGAGTTGTATTGTCTCTTGGCGAATAGTGAGCAACCCTTCCAAAAGGCCATGGAGCAATTGGAGTCAAATGGGTGTACAAGGCTAATAAGAATGCTAATGGAGATATTAAAAAATACCAAGAAAGACTTGTTGCAAAAGGCTACAAACAAAAACATGGAGTTGACTATGAAGATGTTTTTGCTCCAGTTACTCGCATGGACACTATTCGTTTGTTAATCTCAGTACCAGCTCAAAATAAGTGAAAACTTTATCAACTTGATGTAAAATCGGCATTTCTAAATGGCTATCTTGAAGAAGAGGTCTATGTTGAGCAGCCAATGGGGTACGTGATTAAAGGACATGAAGATAAAGTTTTGAGATTAAGAAAAGCGTTGTATGGATTAAAGCAAACACCAAGAGCATGGAATAGTCACATCGACAAATACTTCCAAGACAATGGGTTTGCTCGTTGTCTCAATGAATATGCTCTTTATGTTAAAATTTGTGATAATGGAGATATTTTGATTGTTGGTCTTTATGTGGATGATCTAATATTCACTGGGAACAATCCAAGTTTGTTTGAAGAGTTCAAAAAGGCCATGGCGCTTGAGTTCGAGATGACTGATATCGGACTCATGTCATACTACTTAGGCCTAGAAGTAAAGCAATTGGAAGAAGGTATATTTATTTCTCAAGAAAATATGCAAAGGAAGTTTTGAAGAAATTTAAAATGTTTGATTGCAATTCGGTGAACACACCAATGGAAAGCGGATTGAAGTTGTCAAAGTTTGAAGATGGACAAAAGGAGGACCCTTCTTTTTTCAAAAGCCTCGTTGGAAGCCTAAGATACTTAACATGTACAAGACTTGACATTCTATATGCGGTTGGAGTTGTGAGCCATTTCATGGAAGCTCCTACTACTACACACATGAAAGTCACTAAGAGGATACTTCGCTACCTTAAAGGTACGCTTGATTTTGGACTATTTTACTCTTCTTCTAATGATTTTAAATTTTTTGGATTTTGTGATAGAGACTTTGCGGGAGATATTGATGATAGAAAGAGTACTAGTGGCTTTATATTTTTCATGGGAGACTGTGCTTTTTCATGGAGCTCAAAGAAGCAACCTATTGTCACACTTTCAACATGTGAGTCAGAGTATGTAGCAGCAACATCTTGCACTTGTCATGCTGTTTGGCTAAGGAAATTATTGGAGGAACTTCATATACCACAAAAGGAAGCTACTGATATTTATATAGACAACAAGTCGACACAAGCACTTGCAAAGAATCCAGTGTTTCATGATCGTAGCAAGCACATAGACACAAGGTACCATTTCATTAGAGAATACATTGCCAAGAAAGAAGTTGAGCTTAAATATGTGAAGACTCAAGATCAAGTTGCAGACATTTTTACAAAGCTGTTAAAATTTGAAGACTTTCAAAGGCTAAGAGCAAGACTTGGAATGAAGAAGAAAATTTCAAATTAAGGGGGAGCAATGTTATTACTAATTTGAAATTAGATAATTCTATAACCATGTAGAATTCCATGTAAGAATCTAGAAGTGTTTTAATTACAAAAAAAAATTGTGGGAAGCTCCTAGAAGTCACTATTAATTAGGAAGCTCCTAGAATGCGGTATTAATTAGGAAGCTCCTAGAAATGTGTCTATATTGGTGTTGAGAAAATTAATCACTACGCGAAAAATAGTATTTTATAACGATTTTTTTAAATTATTTACAGCGCTTTTTCAAAAAATTAAGCGCTGTAGTATATAACGTTTTAAAAAGATACAACAGCGCTCTTTAAAATAAAAAAGCGTTGTAAATCCTTATAAAAACGTGTTGTTTATTGTACTAGTTTTATATCGCTTTTTCAAAAAAATGATGGTGTATATGGCTTTTAATTTGCGGAAGAATTATGCAGAATGATGTCTAATCTAACATGAATGCACAGCGGTTTAATAAATTCAATTTTATTTCACACCAAATTGAATACGGTCCCTAGTTAACAATTCTAATGAATGTCAAACTATATGGATCATGGTAGATATGGAGAAATGCATTAGACAAGAATTATTATTATGGATGCTGATTTACATGCAATTATTATTAAGACAATTAATCAATATCCGAAACGAAATAATTGCAGAAATGTAAACAAGATAAGGGAAAAGAAAAGGTGTACGCAGGATTTTATACTGGTTCAGCCGTCCCTTGACGACCTACATTCAGTCCCAAGATCCAACTAGATCTTAGCCTGTCCAATAGAACTTCTTAGAATCAGTTTACAGATTTTACACAGCGCCTCGCACCAATCTTAAACTATTCTCCTTGTTCTATCTTTCCCTCCCTGAATTCCCAAGTTTAAATCCCATAAACTTAACCAAGAATTCAGTCAAGCGTCTTCTTGTTGACAGCCCTCAACCTCGAAGAACACCACCAGTAAAAACTGGATTTTCTCACAGTAATTTGTTTACAAAAAGTGTTTACAGAAATGAAAAAGATCAATTATACAAAGTTCTTGATCTTCAAACTTCTCAAAGCATTCTTTCTCAATTCAGTCTTTTTCAATCCTCATTGATCATAAACGTTGATTGTTAATGGCTGAAAAAGATGTTCAAAGTAATGTCAGTTGAGAAAGAGTTAGTGGTAAAAATGATAGATCTCAATGGTTGCAAAAGTTCTGAATGTTCTCTCATTATTAGTGTGTGAAAGCAGTTTATATAGTTTCTGGAAAAACAACGTATGAATCGATTTGGAAAATCAATTCATTAAAGTTATAAAGCACACTAATCGATGTAACCAATCGATTTCGCAAATCTTGTTTTTCTTGAATCTTGAAACTGCTTACACTAATCAATTTAACGAATTGATTATTTTAACCGAGTTCTTCAGACTTGGATGAATGTTCTTAATTGAATCGATGTGCATAATCGACTTGGCGTGTTTTGTTCCAACAACGAGATCAAAACAATCGATGTACTTGATCGATTCAACCAATTCAATCATCTCTGTTTCTAAAATTTTTTTGTACCAATCGCTTTAGTCAATCGATTACATTGGTTCCAGGGACACAGTGATTTTCAACAATCGACTTGCCTAACCGATTGAAAAATTAAGTCTGAAGCTTATTTTAGCAGTTTGCTCGTTCAATCGCTTTACCACGTCGATTGATGCCAAACTCAATTCAACTGAAATAAAATAGTTGATTGTGCTAATCGACTATGTATGTTCCAGACCAATGCTATTTTTAAACTCATTTTACAAAATCGATTTGCCTAACCGATTTAGTAATCATTGGTTTAGCTCTGGGACATTCACACTCGATTGTGTCAATCGATGTAGACAAACAAACAATAAAGAAGTGATTGGTTTAATCGATTTTCCAAATCGATTAGTCTGCAAGGCATGCTACTGACTTGCGCATTTTAATTTCAGTAAGTGTACCAATCGATTTGTCTAATCGATGTAAGCAATCAGGTCAGTCCTGGTGATTTAACCAATCGATCTGCCTAATCGATTTGTGGCAAACTAGCTCTCTGACTTGCACATTTTATTTTCTAATAAATGTACCAATCGATTGGCCTGATCGATTGATAGCTTGCTTGATTTTTCATAGAATGTGCAAATCGATTTTGCCCATCGATTGATTAATATCAGACTGGATAAAAACATTCAACCCTGTAACAGAACCGATTTGCTTATGAAACTGCAAGCATTTGTTGATTTCTTGAGTTCCAAGCAATTGTCTCAAGTTTGTAGGATTGAGTTGATGTTCCTGAAATTTTTTTCTCAGTTCACAATGTCAGATTTATATCAAGATGTATGTTTGTCAATAATATCAAAAACTAACATATTTCTAACAAAAAACGTTGCAATAGGTGCATTCTTTTGCAAGTTTTACAACGCTTTTTCAAAAAAAGCGTTGTAATAGGTTTATTTTTATTATATTTTTATCAAAAAACGCTATCAATGGAATTTTTAAAAAAATGTTTGTTTGTATAAACAAGTTTTTTAGGATATTTTTTTAAGAAAGCGATGTCTTTTAATTTTTTCCAGAATCATTTTCATCCAGCACATGATATTGACACAATTACTATATTTTTCATTTAAACAACAACAAACTTGTAACTTTACATATTGACACAATAAGTTCACCACAACATAACTACATAATTTTATAGCTTTATATATTGACACAATCAGTTCACAACAAACTTGTAACTTTACATATTGACACAATTAGTTTACAAACAAAAAATGATATTCACACAATTACATATTTTTTACATTTACATATTCACAAATATAACATTACATATTCCCAACAAAGCCTTGCAACACAACACATATTTTTTACATTTACATATTTATAACTTTGTAACATGTCAATTTCCCAGCAAACCAAATAATTTTCATTTCGATCACATACTTACAAGGGTCTTCCTTTATTTCAGTTAGATCTCTTTCAGAGTATGTTGGATTGGAATTGTCAAAGTATTGTGCGATATAAAATTTGAACATAAATAAGTTAGAATCAAATATATACATAGTTTATATATGAAAATCAAATTATAATGAAAATATTGTATCGTTCTTGGGATTATAGTTTGATTCATATCAACAATCTACTTAATGAATCGCAATATATAGTACCCGTAGTCTATGTTGTTAGTTTGACGAGGGCACTATAAAATAAAACATATAAGTCAACAAATATTTATCCATTGATTGTTAATGAAATTTTAAAGACATATATTTCAAACCTTTATTGGAATCTATGTGATGTTATTTGACTTTTGCTTCGACACTGTAGAACCCATTTGAGCTCGGAAAACTTGTAAAGCACTATCAAATAAATGTGATTATTATAACATTAACAAACACGTTATATATATTTATAGATATATATATATGTAAGAAATAAATAAATGTTACTTACGTGTCGAAGATAGTCTTTATATCCGAGTGATTGTTGTAATAGTCGTATAAGGGATCTAAATAGTACATAACTTCAGAGGTCGAATTGACAACAAAAAATTAATAAATACAATACCTGAAGAGTGCAAAGAAATATATATGGTTCATAGGGTTACAACTTTGTTTAAGAAGGAACAACAAAAATGCACAGAAATACGAACGGTTCATAGGACAGAGTATGGTTCGCCGAAATACGTAATGACGGTTACGTATTTCAATGAAAATAGTACGTAATAATGTTCATAGGGATAGTAACAAAGATGAAGATGGTTCGCAATGGAGGTGGTTGGAAATATGGTTCGTAGGGACAGTAGGGTTCGCAATGAGAAGGACAATGAAGAGGAGGAGAACACTGATGCATAGTGAAGTTTATGTAATGAAGTGGAAACTGAAGCGGTTTACTGTTATATATAAAACCTTATTACAACACTTTTTTAAAAGAGCACTGTAAATGACCTCCTTATTTTATTTTTTAAAAGCCTATTATAGCGCTTTTTTAAAAGCCTTTTAATGCTCTTGTCCAAAAGCGCTGTAAAAGATCTCTTTATTTTATTTTATTTTTTAAAAGCCTATTACAACAATTTTTTAGAAGCCTTTTAAAGTGCTTGTCCAAAAGCGCTGTAAAAGACCTCCTTATTTTATCTTTAGCTTAATTGTAATTTTGGTCCTCCTATTTTAGCTGAATCGCGAAAGTAGTCCCCCTATTTTTGGTCCCCCAAACAGAATTTTAGTCCAAAACTCGATTATATTTCATTTTTTAATTATGTACTACACTATTTATAATCATAGATTTCAGGTACAATTGTTGCAAATGAGATCTTGAGCCATAATGCGACTTAAATAAATGCAAAAAAAAAAAAAAAATTCATCAAGTTTTGGTCCAAAATCATGTTTGAGGGATCAAAACTGGAGAGAAATAAAATAAGAGACTACTTTCGCAATTTAGTTAAAATAGGTGACTTAAAGTACAATTAAACCTTTATTTTTTAAAAACCTATTACATCACTTTGTTCGAAGCCTTTTAAAGCGCTTGTCTAAAAGCACCATAAAAAAGACCTCCTTATTTTATTTTTTAAAAACCTATTACAACGGTTTTTTAGAAGTCTTTTAAAGTGTTTGTCCAAAAGCGATGTAAAAGACCTCCTTATTTTATTTTTTAAAAGCCTTTTAATTACATCGTTTTTCCAAAAAGCGTTTTAAAAGACCTCTTTGTTTTTTTATTTAACAGGCGCTATATTTTTAAAAGCCTTTTACAACGCTTTTACAATAAACGCTTTAAAAGACCTCTTTAACTTAGTATAAAACAAAGTTTTGTAATCTCTTTATTTTATTTTTTAAAAACCTATTACAGTGCTTTTTTAGAAGCATTTTAAAGCGCTTGTCCCAGTACTCAAACAAAGCTTTTTCTAGTTCAATATACGTTGAAAATTGGTTATGGCAGGTTAAATGTACACTTAAATCACATGAACTTAGTTATGGGAGTGCTATATTTTAAAGCGCTGTAAAATATTATGTGAGGGCGCTTCAGTTTACAGTGTTTTTAAAAAAGCGTTGTAAAAGTCTTGTAAATATTATGTGCGAACACTATGTGACCCTATATGTCCCTACAAACTCGTTTTTTCCACAACGCTTGTCAAAAAAGTGTTGTGGTATCCTCTGCTATTTTTAAAATATTATATAACAACGTTTGTATTTAATAAGTATTATAAAAGACGCACTATAAAATATCATTTTTGGCTTAGTGAATATAACAATATTCTTTTCTTTTATTACTTCACATGATGGTTAACACAAAACATTTTACTGTAAACTAAATTTCATTGTTCCTAAATCATATCCTATTACCAAGTGGTATTACATATGGATATGGGAACTAGGATAGTAACTAACACCAATGATCACAATTGCAAACTCTATAATCACCAATTGAGGTACAATAACCAACACCTCCCTGGTATCTTTGAGAACATTGTTTATTGCAACAAACATCAGTCCATTGAGCAGTGCATAAACCAAGCCCAGTAGTGCAATGCTGTGGTTTTCTTGGAGGAGATGGGCACCTATAAACTCAGGAACATAGGCCCAACTGACATCCCGCTTGACCACCTTCGTGCAAGGCACTGCACCTTCTCTGACAATCCCCTGCTGGGCCACATGCCCCCAAAGGTGCTGTAGATACTATCTGCTTGTGTTGGCCTTATGTTCCGAACTGTTATATAATAACAATAATAATAATAACTAAAAAAAGATGCAATAATAATAATTAAAAAAAGATGATTAGATTTTATTTTATTTATATTTAAACCTTCAAATTATAATCAAATATTTAAGAGGAAGATACAACCACATTCATCCAACCAATGTAGAGCAGTGTTCAAAATTGATTTTAAATTCTAACGACAATTGATGATATTTTTCTAAATATATAAGTTAACAATTATCTCGCTTTTTATAACTCATATATGATGTTAGTTCAATAAAAATACTAAAAAAAATAAATACGTCTCTCAATATTCAACTCATTAAATTGATATCTATCAAATCATTGTATTAAAAGAAGACTGGTGTCAGTATGTGCTTGAAATGAAAATTATTTGATTTTCTGGGAAATAGCATGCTGCAGGGCAAGGGATCTGAATATTATATGGTAGTTTGTGCATATTCTGTATATTCTGTTAGTTATTATATGTATATGATCATAGAACAATATATGAACATGCATATGTATATGTAGTTAATTAGGTTGTAAATTAGGTTCAATGTATCTGTACACTACAAGAATACATGAATTTTGTGAGGGCCAAAAGCCCTCACAAAGGGAAAAAAAACAGCGCTTTTGTGAGGGCTTTTGGTAGCCACAAAGAAGCTGATCACAAAATTTTGTGAGGGCTTTTGCAGCCACAAAGTGCCTGAAACAAGTTGGCATTTGTGAGGGCTTTTGCAGCCACAAAAGTCTGCCTTTGTGAGGGCATAGGCCGCCACAAAGGACATGCTGAATTTGCCTGATTGGACCTTTGTGAGGGCTTTTGGCTGCCACAAAGGACAGGCTGAATTTGCTGATTGGACTTTTATGAGGGCTTTTGGCCGCCACAAATGCCGACGTAATTAAAAAATAATATATTTTGTGAGGGCTTTGGCCGCCACAAAATAATTCGTATTTAATAAATTAATTTTTAAATTTAAAATTAATAGTTTATTACAATATTATATATAATAAATTAATATAGTTATAATATTAAAATTTAAATTATAATTAAATTAAATTTAAAATATATTGTAATTATAAATTAAATTTAATATATAATAAACTAATCTTAATATAATTAAAAATTTAAAATAAAATATTAAAATTAATAAAAAATATTTAAATTATTAATAATAAAATATTTAAATCTTTAAATTAATAATTATAATTATAATTAAACATTAATTTAAATTAATGTAAATTATAAATAAATTATAATTTAAATTAAAATTAAATTAAAATTTAAATAAAATTAAAATTAAATTTTAAATATTAAAATTAAATATTAAATATTAAAATTAAAATAAATATTATATATAAAAAAACATAATATTAATAATAATTAAAGCTAGCTATAGCAATTATGACAAAATCAAATAAAACATGCATTCCAAAATTAACAATTAATGTCTTACAAACCCAAAATTACGAAATAATATCTTACAAAGTGGAAATTAATTAAACACACAATAATGTCATACAACCCAAAAATAAATTATGAAATTCTTCAAATCACATCAATCCTCATAATAATTCGTCTGATCAGCTCCACTCCCACCATCATTATTTCCTACATTCATACCCGACGAAAGAAGTCCCTCAAAAGTATTATGCATTTGTGTTGGAGGAGACATCATGCTTTGAAATTGAATATCATCTTTAATGGCACCACCAGTAGTCGAAGGAGGAACCCTAACTGGCTGAGGTTGATTTAAATCTGGTCTGATCAATCCAGCTGTTGGCATAGTTGGTCGGTATGCAGTTTGATGATCTGGTTGAGGTTGAGGAAGTTGATGTGAAGATGATGGAGCATATTGATAATTATGAAAATATTGTTGTTGCTGAAGCATTGGCTGCTGCTGTTGCTGGAAGGCAGAGTTCGAAGGATCCTGGTGTTGCTGTTGGAAATTTGGAGGTGGTTGATGCTGCTGGGAGTATTGAGAGTAATTTTGTTGCTGCTGGAAAAGTGGTTGTATTGAGGCCGAGGCGGGAAATGCTGATGAAAGACAGGAGGAAATGAAAATGGTTGTTGTTGAAATTGCTATTGCTGCTGAAACTGCTGCTGCTGCTGCTCTTGAAACCTCTCTTTCCATTCCTCATTCCATTTATCAATTGCGCCTTGTATCAGCTGCTGTGTCCTTTCTTCTTGCTCACTTGCCCATTGCTCCTTTAACTGGTCAAGATTATCTATCGGCGCCGGACGATGAGATCGATCCGTACTAGCATAAGAAGAAGACGTCTCAATCTGAATATAGCTGGTTGGACCTTTCACAAAGGTTGATGATAAAGTACCGGCACCCATCACACGCCCTTTGTACTTGCCACCACTGATGTTCATAAAACTTGCAGTCTCATATTGTTTCCGCTACACTGGAGTAGCTCGCATAGCAGGAGGAAGAGTAGCTTGATGATAATCCCATTCTTTCATGACTTGTTCAAGTTGTTCCTATATTAAAAATTAAAAAATTAAAAATTAAAATAGTTAATAATTAATATATAATAATTTAAAGGTGTAAATATATAATAATCAATATATAATAATTACCTGAATCGTTTTTGATAATTCATCAGTATACTTATTTGTTGGAGGATTAACATGAAGATAGCGATGTATCTCAGCCTGAGTGACCTCCCTTCCAAGTTGCTTTTCCTAAAATATATATTAAAATAATGTCAAGTTTATGGTGAAATGTGATGATTAATTGAATAAAAATTAATAGATATATATATTATAAATAATAATTAATTACCATATAATATTTAATTTCTCTTGCTGACATGGAACGTCCCTTATGAGTACTAGTACCCCTCTCAGATGCTCTATTAATCTTTGCTTTTTCTCTCTTCTGTTTGTAAGCATCTGTGTCCCACTTACTCCACAAAGCAGTCCAAACATTTTCACCAATCCAATTAGGTCGTTTTTCCTCGCCCTTATTACGTGCGTAAGACAACATAGATGAGAGACGCTTTGAAAAGCAATGGTCAAATGAAGCCATAACTACGACATCATGCTCTCTTTTCCAAGTACATTTAGTCTGTTGTTTGTTTAAATTTAAAAAATATTAAAAATATAATTCAATTAATCAATCAAATGTATATATAATTAATTATAGTACTTAAATAAATTAATGTAATCACTTACTTTGAAACAATGTAGAAATTGATCAACCTCCCTAAATTGAGGTGTCTTATACTCTTTTATCTCACCCTAAGACAATCATGGTTTTTTGTATTTCTCTTGTATGACTTCAGCAATTGCCTTTGCAGATGGTTTAAAAGGAAAATATCTTCAACATTTACATGCAAATTAAATATAAAAATTAGTTAATAAAATAATATAACATATGCAATAATAAAATATTTAACAATCATAATTAATTTAATCAATCATAGTTTACATACCCATCTCCTTCTGGAATGATGACAATGCGATTGTAGCAATCAACATATCCGGGTTCCATTATTTCGCCTAATGTATAAAGCTTTACTGGGACCTCCAGATATAGAGGAATAGCTCCACCACTAGTACCAATGGTCGGCATCGACATGAGAGATGGGTCATTAACAACACGTGGTCTAGCAACTTTTTTGTTACCACGTGATATTTTGGATATTCCTTGTGTTGCCCCCATTCCTGGTCCTCCTGATCCATCCGAACCTCCTGATTCTCCTACTCCCGACACTGAAGCCATGTCTCTCTCTCTCTCTCTCTCTCTATATATATATATATATATATATATATATATATCCATACATATATATAATATAATATATGTGTGTATGTACGATTAACATAAGATTAATTATATGTAAATAATAATAAAATAAAAAAATATAGATAAATAAATAAACAAATAAATTTTATACATAATGATATATCCATACATATATATATATATAATAATGAAATATACATAAATAGGATTTTAACACTCACATAAATAAAGAAATATATATAAATAATATAAATATATATAATATTATACATATCCATATCCAAACAAATGTATATATTTTCGTTCATTTCATATTACAATATATAATATTATACATATCGATATCCATACAAAATATATATATATATATATATATATATTGCCTAATTAATTAATTGTCTTCGTCTGGGTCAATATCATCAATATATTCATTTGATGAGTGAATTAAGTCAATATTGCCTTCATCGTTCTCTTCTTCATCTATTTCTTGTTCATCAACTTCTTCTCCAATATGTGACTCATGACAAAGTTGACTAATAGTTTCATCTCCAATCACATGATCCAAATTTGACATTTCATCCATTTGAAATGCAACTTCTTCATTTTGACCTGCTTCAACTTCTTATATTCCACTCATTGGTCTTGTTTTGATTGCAGCACACCAACCTTGTTTGCTTCTGACAGTTGATGGATAAGGAACATAATACACTTGTCTTACATTATGGGCCAGGGCAAATGGATCAAACTGTGGATATCTTTTGCATATTCGAATGTCTATAGTATTGGTTATCAAATTAATTTTAGTTTCTCTGGTAGATCGATCAAACCACTTACAGTAAAACAACACCACTTTTTTCGCATAATCTAGGAATGTGTAGTCAATTTCATAAATATGCTCAATTATGCCATAGAAATCTTCTACTACACCACTATTAGAGACACTTTTCATACAAACTTCACTATTAATTGTTTCTTTTCCTCCAGTCCAAGATTAAGTGTGAAATTTGTATCCATTGATGTAATAGGTGTGCCATTCTTTGAAACTTCTACTCGGGCCCATAGATAAGTGCCTTAAGTGGATGTTGATAGGAGTTTGTTCTTCCATATGCACTTGTTGTTGAAACCATAATGGGAAATTTGAATGTATATCATCAGATGATTGTCCCGTATTTAAAAATGCCCTGATCGATGACCATATATATGGTGAATATCAATTTAATCATATAATAAAATATAATTATTTAATAAGAAGAGGAATTTGAAACGTACTCATTGTATGGTTTAACTTTAGTGCAATTAATCAAAACGTGAACATGTGCCGCATTAAATACTTTGTCGCTTGGCCAGAAAATCGGAAAATCCCTACCAGCATGATGACCAGACAAGCAAAAAACTGATAACGCATGTGGATGACGTATAACACTATCAGTAGCGTTTCTTCCGTTAACTGGTGACAATGTTTCATTGTTGAAATAATGAGAACAAAAGTGTGTTGTTTCACGGTGTAGGTAAGATGAACAAATTGAGCCCTCAACTCTAGCTTTGTTTTTCATTGACCGTTTTGAATAACCTATGAACCTATAATATACAAAGAGATGTACAATAAGCTCCATGTATATATATATATATATATATATATATATAACTTGAAGTATATTGAAATTTAAGAGATGTATGTATATCTATATCACCTTTCAAATGGATACATCCATCTATACTGAACTGGTTCACCAAGCCTAGCTTCACTTGCAAGATGCACTGAGAGATGCTCCATCAAATCAAAAAACCTAGGAGGAGATACTTTCCCCAACTTACATAGAATGACCGGAATGTCATTTTCCATCTTGATCAGATCTTTATCAATGAGTGTTGAAGAACACAAATTCTTGAAATATTGACTCACTTCGATAAGTGGGTTCAATACATGTGTCGGTAAAGCACTAAAGGCAATAAGAAGTAAACACTCTAAAAATATATGACAATCATGACTTTTCATCCCATGCATCCTCCCATTTTCCACATCAGCACATCTTGCCAAATTCGAACAATAATCGTCAGGCGTCTTCAGCTCTTTGATCGAACGATAAACAGATTTTAAAGTAAATGCTTTTGTATCTACCATACAAATAGGACAAGCTAGTTTACCATGGGTGCCCCATCCTAACAACATCCCATAAGCGGGGAAATCATTAATGGTCCACATCAATGTAGCTCTCATCATAAAATTTTCTCTCCGAGCAATATCATATGTCAAGACACCATTCCACAACCTCATCAAATCGTTAACCAAAGGTTGTAAATAAATATCAATACCAATTGTAGGATTAGAAGGACCTGGTATCATAGCAGCTAAAAACATATAAGGTTTAGACATACACATATCAGGAGGAAGATTGTAAGGAGTAACAATAACCGGCCAACAAGAATAAGGAGTAGACGATGCTTGTATGTAAGGCGTAAATCCATATGAGGATAATCCTAGTCTTACATTGCGTGGATCTGACGCAAAATCAAGATGTATTTGATTAAAGTGTTTCCATGCCTGACCATCAGACCGATGTCACAACTCGCCTGACTTTCTTCTATTCTCATAATGCCACGTCATCTTTCCTGCATTTTGTATTGATGCAAACAATCTTTGCAATCTTGATACAATAGGGAGGTAAAACATTACTTTCCTTGGAATTGATTTTCCCCTACTTACCTTTGAGTTATTCCTTTGGTGATACCTTTGTTCTTGACAAAACTTGCATTCAACTAAGTTTGCATCATTCATACCAAATTCATTGTCATAATACAACATGCAACCTTTAACACAACAATCAATCCTCTTGACACCTAATCCTAACTTTGACACTAACCGTTTCACATCGTAATAACTTTGCGGCAAACTATCTCTAACAGGTGTTGCGTCTAACATCATTTTAGTCATCAAATCCAAAGCTAAATCAGGAACATGAAATTGAGGCTTTAGACCTAACAGTCTAATACACATTGATAACTTTGAGTTTGAAGAACCTTCAAACAATGGTTTATTTGTCTCTTTCAGAAGACCATAAAATCTCTGAGCTTCTTCATTGGGAAGTCCATCGGTATCATCATATTGATCTTCATTGAATGACAAATTAACCCCAACAGCATCTGAGATCATATCATTCATCGCCTCAAAGTGTTAATAGTTATAATAATCTATACCTAACATGTTAGTACTACTTGAAGGACCTATGTTATAATTCTCCAAAGATGTACTAGTATTAGACGCCGCTAGAGACTCTTCTCTATGATTAGTCCAAATCCAGTAGTTAGACATAAATCCGTCTGCATACAAATGCACTCTTATTTCATCTTCACTTTTAAACCGTCTACATCGACATAAACAACATGGACATCTCATTCCCCCTTCATCTTAGACAATTTTTTGCACTCTGGCAAAATTGAGAAAGTCTTCGACCTTGTTAGCAAAACGTTGTTTAAGACCCTTTCTTCCAGGGAAATTCCTATCGTACATCCATCTACGGTCTAAATCCATAGTTGCTTTATATATATATATATATATATATATATATATATATATATATATATATATATCGATGTTTTATATATTAATTGCTTTATTTTTCAAAAGCATTATATATAAATTTTGACATATTTATATGTCAATTAGGGGAGCATGCATTTGCACACAATATAATATATTATTTTCAATACAATAAATTTATTAAACCGAAATAAAATTTTAAATTATATATATATATATATATCAATACTATCAAAAAATATCAATACTAACAAAAAAATATCAATACTAACAAAAAATAATAATTAAATAAACAATATACAATATCAATACTTTTAACAAAAATCAATTCTTATAACAATAATATAATAAAATATCAATACTTATAATAAATTATAAATAATATAATATAATAAAATAACAATAATATAATAAAATAACAATACTTATAATAAATTATAAATAATATAATAAAATATCAATACTTATAACAAAAAATAATAATTAATATGATAAATTTTAATAATGTTTTTTTAAAATCAATAACTTTGATATATATGTCAATTAGGGGATTATATATTAATTAATTTGAAAACAATATAATCAATTATTAATCAACACTATATCATTATACAAATATATATGTCAATTATTATGTTTTTTTAAAAATCGAGACTAATAATCAAGACTTATTTATAACAAAAAATAATAATATCATCAATTTTAATAATGTTTTTTAAATAATAATTATATTAAAACCAATATATTTTTACCGTGGTTTGAAACTTTAATTTATCATATATTAATATGTAAACAACATCATTCCTATTTTTTTAAAAATAAATTTATAAAACTAATCTAAATATATATATTACTAATCTATATTTTAAAAATAATATATATATATATATTTACTAATCTAAATTTAAAATATATAACATACTAACTTGATGCCGAGTAGCATCTGACTTCAAGCTTTCACTCACGTACGATGCTTGCAAGTCTTCAAAATAATTAACAAGCACTATAAAAATAAAAATCAATAACATTAATTAGTTATATCAAATTAAAAAATAAAATTAAAAAATTACATATATAATATAATTTATACTTACCAAATTTTCAATGAAGAGTAATTTTGTGTAGAGAGAAGGAGGAGAGAATAGTGAGAATGAGATTTTAGAGAGAAGTTGGATGTGAAAAAATGAAGTAGGAGGGTGAGAAATATATATAGTATCGGCCTTGAGCATTTGTGGGGCCAAAGCAGCCACAATGCCAACGGCTACTTTAACTTTGTGGCGACCTGGGCGGCCAGAAAAGCCAACGGATAGGAAGGTATTTGTGGCGGCCTTTGCCGCCAGTAATGGTAACGGTCATGTCCATTTGTAACGGCCTGAGCGGCCACAAATGCCAGTTGGACTGGACATTCCTTTGTGGCGGCCTTTGCAGCCACAAATTCCACTGGTCACGTCACTCAATTGTGACGGATTTGGCCCTCACAAATGCATTTTTTGTGGCTGTAAAAGCCCTAACAAACTCCTTAAATATTTTACTGGATTTTGTGGCTGCTTAAGCCCTCACAAAAAAATCACAATGTTGTGATTTTGTGAGGGCTTAGGCAACCACAAAATCCAGTTAAATATTTAAAAATTTGTGAGGGCTTTTTCAGCCACAAATAAAGATCAATTTCAGTTTTGGCCTTTGTGAGGGCTTTTTCGGTCATAAATTTGTGAGAGTTTTATTCGGCCACAAAATATTTATAAAGTTGGCCACAAATTTAAGTTTTTCTTGTAGTGGTAGTTAATTAGATTGTAAATTAGGTTATATATATGTATCTGAATGTAGTTAATTAGGTTATAAATTACACTGTTACAGGGTTATATATATGTATCTGAATGTGTTGTGTTGTGTGAACTGATTCTGAAAATTTTGGATAAAAAGATAAAAGAGAATGCTTTCTAAAAAAAAATGCCACAAAAAGCTAAAAAGCGCTTTAAAAAAACACATTTTATAGCGTTTTTTTGAAAATTCCAGTCCATTATATTCTGAGGAAGATCTAATGGAATTAAAGGAAGACTGGTGTCAGTATGTGCTTGAAATGAAAATTATTTGATTTTCTGGGAAATAGCATGCTGCTGGGCAAGGGATTTGAATATTATATGGTAGCTTGTGCATATTCTATATATTCTGTTAGTTATTATATGTATATGATCATAGGACAATATATCAACATGCATATGTATATGTAGTTAATTATTAGGTGGTATATTAGGTAATATATATATGTATCTGAATGTAGTTAATTAGATTGTAAATTATAGTGTTACAGGGTTATATATATGTATTTGATTGTGTTGTGTGAACTGATTGTGTTGTGTGAACTGATTCTGGTAATTTTGGATAAAAGGATAAAAGACAGCACTTTCTAAAAAAAATGCCATAAAAAGCTAAAAAGCACTTTAAAAAAAACACATTTTACAGCGCTTTTTTGAAAAAGCGCTGTAAAAGGGTCTGCATTTTACAGCGCTTTTTATAAAAAGCGCTATAAAAGACACACCAAATATATGAATTATGGGTCAATCGATTGGCAAACCGATTACTAAAATGAATTTTGGGTCTGCATTTTACAGTGCTTTTTAAAAAAAACGCTGTAAAAGGCACACCAAATATATGAATTATGGGTCAATCGATTGGCAAACCGATTACTAAAATGAATTATGGGTCTGCATTTTACAGCGCTTTTAAAAAAAACGCTATAAAAGGCACACCAAATATATGAATTATGGGTCAATCGATTGACAAACCCAGTATATGCATTTTACAGCGCTTTGTTAAAAAACGCTGTAAAAGGTGCATAACAAGCGCACGTTATATTTACATGATTTATAGCGCTTTTTTAAAAGTGTTGTTGTATCTTTTACAACGCTCGAATCCACAACACTTTTTTTTTTGTTTTGAAAAAGCGCTGTAAATGTATTAAAAAAAGCACTGTAAAATCCTATTTTTGGCGTAGTGTACATCTAAAGAATGTATTATATTATCTTTAAAATTACAAGTGACTTTAAGCGCAGATATTTTCCACTAGTGTATGATTTTCGCAATAGATATTGGTTATGGACTAGTGCATGTTTTTCGCAATAGATATTGGTTATGGATTTATGGTGGCGTTCTAACGTAAAATTTGTCTCAAATATAATATTGATTGATTTTAAAATAAGCACAAAAAAATATAACAATGATGAAGAAATTGATGTATACACTTACCAGTTGCAATTAGAACTAGAACGACAAACAAATGAAAAGAATTTGTGACATGATTAGCTATTTTAAAAGAAATTTCCGATCAAGTTCTTTTTGTCTTGGTCTCCATCATCTTGTTAATGTGATATTTATAGACTTAAAATTTTCATTGTAATTCGGTCAAAAAATATTTATCATAATGTTTTGACATTTAATTTAATTAATTGTTTCTCTTTCAATTTACCAACAAATATTTATCTTTTTCCTTTTTATTTTTATACACGAATCTAATTAATGGTTTTGTTTTCATTTTATAGATGTATTTAATTGTTTTTTTCTTCATTTTATATACTAATCTAATTAATTAATTAAAAATATAGAAATAAGAAATAGATATACAAAATCTTCTTATCAAATGATGAAAAGGAAGAAAATAAAGATAACTTTTATATTAATCATATAAAAAACATAATTACAATAGTATATAGTTGAACCTATATGGTATAGAAAAGTTTTTCTATGTGTGGCATCTTGTTACATGTCACAATCGTATTCCTTCATT
>JBBPBT010000498.1:5456153-5473835 GCA_037974875.1 Cicer bijugum
TTTTTTTTTTATGGTAGTTAGATAATGCTCGATAAGAAAATATTAACCAAAAGGATTCAGATTGGGGTAGAACAACCTTGACATATAACATAGTGCCGACTAAGGATTCTGAGCTGGATAAATCAGTAGTCTAAATTAAAGATAATGATTTTGTTGGAGATAATTGCATACTTAAGGGACCTTACTGATTTACTATAAACGCAGAAAAATACATAAAAGAAGCACTATGGTATTTAAGAGTTGTTGTCATACAAATTTCTAGAAAAAGATAAGTTATCAGATAAACTATTAGGATATTGAGATGTCATTGGTTCTAAAGGGTTTAGTTTATTTTGTAAAATTCAGTATAGTTAATAATAAGCCGTAACTAATAATAAAATTCAGTGTGATATATACAAAAATCTATTTAAAAACCAAAGATATATATATATATATAGATATATTAATATTTAGTTCTTCTATCATGCTTAGTTTAAATAAAATCTGATTATAGTAATATGTGTGTTTAATGGTATTAAATATATTTTTAAATTATATTACAATAACACATAAATTATTTATTTATTATTAATAAATAAATTATTTATCTATTGGAGCAAGTAATTAATTTGTATTTGGTTGTTGCATTGATTTATTCTCGCTTGTGTATTGTTAGAGACGGTGGTTGGCGAATATGTGTACCCTGACCGGGAGCTACCGTGCAACACAAAAGTACCCCGACCGTCGCGTATATGTGTCTCGGGTTAAGTTGAGGGGATCTATGAGGACTTGGCCATTCATGAATTTCCCATCCACTCTTGTAGTGTCATAGTATCAGACCTCCCAATCAAATACTTCAGAGTAGAATGGTACTAAATGATGAAGAAGTATAGAGTATAGGACATGCATAGAATTTCATCCTTGTAACTGCACTATTGTGATTGATTTAGATTAACCTTTGATATTATGATCTTGAGTGTTTCTCCTGTGTGTGTTGATTTGACTAATTATGTTTTCTCCTCGTTTATCTTATTATGTTACATAATCTTGATACTCACTCTTCATTGTTTGTGTTTGGTGTTTGCAATGGACGCAGACGAGTTGTAAGTTGCGGGTGATGACTAGTACGCTTTTTCGTAGAAGCACTGTCTAAAGTGACCTTGTACAGCGCTTTTTCAAAGAAGCGTTGTAAAAGATGCATTCAATATATGTATTATTATGCACCTTTTATAGTGCTTTTTTGAAAAAGCGTTGTAAAAGTTGCATTCTTATTTTAGTTTTATTTAAAAACATTGTAAATGGGATTTTTAAAAAGCGCTTTTTGATTTTTTATGACATTTTTTTAGAAAGCGTTGTCTTTTAATTTTTTTTTTCCAAAATCTTTTTTATGCAGAATCAGTTGACACAATCAGTACACAACAACAAAACTATATTACTTCACTTTTTATCTTTACACAATCAGTTCACAATATATTCATATATATATATATATATATATATTCACATATTGACAACAACACATAACTATATACATATTCATCTAACTACATATTCACAACTTTTCAAATGTGCCCTATTCATATACATATAACTATCAGAACTACACATAATAGAACTACCATATATTCACATCCGTTGCAGCATGTCATTTTCCAACAAATCAAATAATTTTCATTTCACTCACATCTGACACCAGTCTTCCTTTAATTTAATTAGATCTCTTTCAGAGTATGTTGGACTGCAATTGTCAAAGTACTGTGCGATATAAAAATTGAACATAAATAAGTTAGAATCAAATATATACATAGTTTATATATGAAAATCAAATAATGAAAATATCGTACCGTTTTCTAGGATTATAGTTTAATTCCTGTGAACAATCTCCTTCATGAATTGCAATATATAGTTCCCACAGTCGATCTTGTTAGTTTAACGAGGGCACTATAAAATAAAACATATAAGTCAATAAAATATTTGTGCATTGATTGTAAATGAAATTTTAAAGTCATATATTTCAAACCTTTATTGGAATCCATGTAACGTTATTTGTCTTTTGCTTTGACAATGTAGCACCTCTTTGAGCTCGAAAAACTTGTAAAGCACTATCGAATAAATAAATTTGATTATTATAGCATTAACAAACACATTATTTATACATATATATGTAAGAAATAAATTATTATTACTTACATGTCGAACAGAGTCTTTATATCGGAGTGATTGTTGTAATTGTCGTGCAAGGGATCTAAATAGTATATAACTTCAAAGGTCGCATTGATTGCAAATAGCACCCGATGTGCCCTACAACAACAAAAATTTGGTTAGCAATTTTGTTTACACAACTAATAAATTAAGATCTCATAAATTATAAAAAAAATTTAAATAAATAATATATAATTATGTACTTTGAATTATATGGTGCAAGGAACAACTTATCCTTCTCTATATTTTCTAAAAGGATATCTACAATGTATTTCTTTACATTCAATGGATTGAGTTTAAACATCGAAAGCTTATGTGGAGACAAGAATGAAAATCTATTTGACAATGTGTGTGTGCACACTAACTTCTCATAAAAAACCTTCAATGAAAATTTCAAATTAGATTAATTACCAATAAATGCAATTAAAAGTAATTTTTACCTAATGTATAAGCTGATGACAGTAGCACTCAGCTCCTTATGATTGAGAAGTTCGAATATGTGCTCTTTTCCAAGTAGTTCTTCATACTCATCTCTGAATATAGCTTTATCCATGCTTATGATGCGTGAATCGTTGTTGCTGCCCATATTCTTTTTTACTTGTATTTCAAGACACGACCCATATTTAGCAAGGCATGGCTGGCTTATTTTAGGAGCAACAGCAGCAACTGGTTTTCCCTGATCAAGTTTTAGAGCAGCAATATTGGCAGCTTTATTACCCTCCAGCTTTTGAAGTTTGCCACCCTCTAATTTTTGAAGTTTGTTTGCTTTATTTTTACCACGAACATCCAGTTGTGGTGCGGCAACTGGTTTATTCTGGCAGCTGGTTTGCTGTACGTGTGCTTTATTGGATTGAATCTAAAAAAAATGAAGTTAATTAGTTTGTTAGTTTATTGAATCTGAAAAAATGAGAAACCTTACAGAATAAATGTGACAAACCTTTTCCGACGATGTAACTGACTCATTTCTAGGAATATTCCTATCATTCCTTTTAGGCTTTGTCTGAATCTAAATAAATGTGAAATTAAAATTAACAGCAGAAAAAAAATCAGCAATTAAATATAATCAATCATAATCATATATCGTGCAATTAAATATACATATCAATTAAACATAGATTTCAATTTATTAAACATACCTTATCAAGGGCAACAAGATGTGTGGGCCATGCCACGTAACTATCAACTGCTTCGCCCAAAAACTTCATATCTGCATTATTGTCCGGTATTGGCAACGGTGCATTTGGTTCCAAAGCAATAACTGGTGATACTTTGACATGGCCCGCACGGATCGGTGTATTGTGGAATACTTCTCCCAAAGTATTGTACAATGTTCCTTTTCCGACCTTGCGATGAGTAGGGGAGGATAAGTACAAAACGCGAGTGACACCCTAAATCAATGGCTAATACCTCGGTAAGACTTTTGAGACGAATGTTGCAACTCGCATTTTCACCCTCCATTTGTATTTCACGTTGGAGCTGATCCAGAAGTTGCTTGTCTTTATTTTATTCGTCTTCACCAAGAGTGCCACTTGCTCTACTAGGAATTTGAGCTTCTCTAATACTTGCTCATTAGATTGATTTTGGCGCTTCTCTTGTGAAAAATAGCTTTTAGGAGTAACGCCAAATCCTTTTCCCCTCACGTGACCAAAATATTCTGAAACATTAAAAACTTTATCGAGAATGTCCCTGCAACTAGCTTTGTTGTCCTCTTGATTTTCTGAACTATGTTCAAGATTCTCCTAAAATACACGTAGGATTAAAAAGATAAGTTCAATATCATTTTTAAAATACAATATTAATAAATATTAAAGTGATAATATACTTACACAAAGTTCTATTACCTTTTGAACATTTTCGTTATCAACCACTCCAACCTTATTTACACAAGCTTCCTTCCACAAGATATGACAATCCAACGGTTCATTGAATTGGGTGTCTTGTAGCAATTCGCTAAGATCATAAACAAAATATTAGTTAGAAACTATAGTTTATAATGTACCACATTATATAAAAGTGATGTTTAATTACTTACACGTTTTTGCTTTATACGTGCATATCCCATACATGATTTGTTGTATGGGTGTCTCTGATTTTTTACCCTCTCGCGATTTGCCTTACTTATATTCTATATAAAAAAATAACAATCGTGTAAAAATTTAAAATACTCTATGAATATGAATAATCAAATACAAATGCTAATAAATTGAATATGAATAATAAAACACAAATGCTAATAAATTAATCACTTACCACAAATGTGGGGTCCGAATGTTTTGCTATAAATGCGCTTCATTCTTTATTTGATATATAATGTTTATATATTTTTGGAGTTTCAACATTCATATTTCATTCATATTATAACATTTAGCATGATGGTTGCACCACATTTAACTTCATTTTCGTAAGTCTTAGTGTTGACAACTTTCTCATTTTGACCATCTAAATCCTTGTTGGTATCCATTTATCTACAACAAGTTCAACATGCAGTTCAGTATAACTTCAACAAGTTCAACATGCAGTTCAATATAACTTCAACAAGTTCAACGTGCAATAGTCTAAGTACGTATCAATAAAAGTTCAACATGCATTTTAGTGACAACAAAAAATTAATAAATACAACACCTAAATAGTGAAAAGAAATACGAAGGGTTCGTAGGACAAGGAACACCGAGAATGCGCAGAAATACAAATGGACAAAGTATGGTTTGCAGAAATACGTAATGAGAGTTATGTATTTCAATAAGAAAAGATCGTTCGTAATGAGGATGATAGTGGAAATATGATTCGCAATGGGAGAGATGATAGTCGAAATATGGTTCGCAATAGGAAGACACTTTCATAGTGAAGTTTACGTAATAAAGAGGAAACTGAAGCGGTTTACTGTTATATATAAAACCCTATTACAGCGCTTTTTTGAAAGAGCGCTGTAAAAGACCTCCTTATTTTATTTTTTAAAATCGTATTACAACACTTTTTTAGAAGCCTTTTACAGCGCTTAGCCAAAAGCATTGTAAAATACCTCATTATTTTATTTTTTAGAAGCCTTTTACAGCGGTTGTCCTCAAGCGTTTTAAAAGTCCTCTTTGTTTTCTTATGGAACAGGGTTGTATTTTTAAAAGCCTTTTACAGCTCTTGTTGGAAACCGTTGTAACAGACCACCTTATTTTATTTTTAAAAGCCTTTTTACAGCGCTTGTGAGAAAGCGCTCTAAAAGACCTCCTTATTTTATTTTAAAAAGCCTTTTTACAGAGCTTGTGGGAAAAGCGATGTAAAAGACCTCTTTGTTTTTTTTATGTAATATGACTGTTTTTATAAAAGACTTATACAACGCTTATTGGAAAAGTACTGTAAAAGCCTTATTTTTAAAAACTTTTTACAGCGCTTTAGCTTCAAGCACTTTAAAAGACCCTTTTAACTTGGTATAAAACAAAGTTTTGTGACCTCCTTATTTTATTTTAAAGGTTTTTATAGCGCTTATGGACAAAAGCGCTGTAAAATTACAAGTTTATATTCAGTTCAGTTCAAATAAAATACCTATATTTGGTTTTTTTTTCTTCCAAATAATTAATTAAATACCTATATATATATATATATATCAATGCTATATTACATGGTCAACTCATATTGGGATGATCAATTCAAGATAAATTCCCAGTACTCAAATAAATCTTTTTCAAGTTCAATATAAGCTGAAAATCTATTAAGGCAGGTCAAACGTACATTAAATTACATGAACTTAGTATAAAACATTAAGATCAAGCTAAATATAAGCAGAAAATAAATATAAGCAAAAAATAAAATACAGTTCAAGCTAAATACTAAAATTGTAACACCCCGACTTTTAGAGCGAGGGTGTATTTTTTTTTAAAAGAAATTAAAATAAAACAGAGAAATAAATAAGGTAATACCTTTGGATAAATATTCAAGTCATCATAATTTACAAGCAGCGGAAAAGTTTTCTTGAAATATGAATCCAAAATATTTACACATCAAAAAGTGGTACATGGAATCCAACGAAAATAGCATGTCATGCTGACAATATTAGTACAGGTACAATCTTCCAATTTAAAGTAAACGCAATCCAAAAGAAAGACATCTATTCGCTCCATGTCAACCTAATCTGATCATTCTATAAACAAAAACTATACACCCTGAGTAATCTCCACGCGCCCCGTAAGATCCTCCTAACGTAGCTCCAGTCAAGCGATCCCATCCATAGGGTACGAACCGGTAGGATTGTCCTAGCTCTCATCTGAGGGCAAAGCCCAGATTTCCACAATAGTTGTAAAAGGTCACAAACCGAAATTAGCAATTAACACATAACATTTAAGTTTTTAAATGCACAAAATAACCTTTCAGCTTAGCATGCACCTTAAAAGGGTTTTCCATATGCTAAAAGTTCATGTAACACTTGCCAAATAACCATGAAATCCAAATAAAGTTTTTAATCAATCAAGTAATAAATAACTGGCCAATCCATTGATGAACTAATTGAGCAATCGACTATCTAACTCAAAATAAGAATTTCTACTAAGCCAATCAATTTGGATGATGGTTTTTAGTGAAAACTGAACTCTGGGCTTAAATCAATCGATTGGGAAATCGATTGAATGAATAATTGAGCCCCTATATTAAAGCCAATCAATTTCCAAAATGATTTTGTCAAAATGGTTGAGCTCCTGTGATGGCCAAATCGATTGGCAAATCGATTTTGTCAAAATGGTTGAGCTCCTGTGATGAATCCAATCGATTGCCAAATCGATTTTGAGGAATAGCTTTTAAAAGAATCGATTTGGGAATTGATTTCCCTGCATGTTTTCCTAAAAATACATAAACTAACTCAATCACATTCACACACAACTCCAAAACATAACACTTAGCAATTTCCACACAATCACCACGACAACTTGAGTTTCGAAATAGTTTTACAATCAATTACACTTACACACGATTTGTTCCAAAACATAACACTTAGTAATATCATCACAATCACAATGACATCTCAAGTTCAAACACTCAATCATACACTTGAATCAAACACGACTCGTGTGTCAAACACCCTAATGCAATGCGTATATGCTAAAATGCATGGACTCGAAATTCCAAACCAAAACCCTCCTCGAAGAGCCGTAAATCATAATCGTACCGCCTATCACAGGCCAAAGTACTAAATTACCGAGGTGCCACCTATCATGGGTCAGCACGATTTACTAAAAAGCGTAAATCGTAAACGTACCACCTATCACGGGTCAATATTGTTTACCGAGGTGCCACCTATCACGGGTCAACACGATTTACTAAAAGAAAAAGCGTAAATCGTAAACGTTCCGCCTATCACAGGCCAAAGTACTATTTACCGGGGTGCCACCAATCACGAGTCAGCACAATTTACCAAAAACGTAAATCGTAAACGTACCACCTATCACGGATCAACACGATTTACCAAAATGAAATGCATGAGCATGCACTGACTCTATCCACAACAATCGTTAAGCAAATGCAGATATTAAAATATTCTCCATTTTTAATACTCATTTAACTTAAACGATTTTCACAACAAACATTAAGTAAACGGAGATATTAAAAGATTCCCCATTTTTAATACTCGTTTAACTCTAATGGTTTTCACAACAACATTAAGTAAACAAGTCATTAAGAGATTCCCCATTCTTAATACTCATTTAACTTAAACGATTTTCACAACAAACATTAAGTAAACAAGACATTAAGAGATTCCTCATTCTTAATACTCATTTAACTTAAACGATTTTCACAACAAACATTAAGTAAACAAGACATTAAGAGATTCCCCATTCTTAATACTCGTTTAACTCTAATGGTTTTCACGACAACATTAAGTAAACACAAACATTAAGAGATTCCCCATTCTTAATACTTGTTTAACTCTAATGGTTTTCAAACTCCACACAGAACATACTCAAACATATTCACAAATTCGATCCACAATTCACACCAAAACACAACAATTCATTTCTCCACAAAATCCAACCATACACACATCATCACAACATACCACTCAAACACATCAAATTTCATTTACTCAAAATCATACATAAATGAGTTAAATTCATTTTCCACAAAACATTCATCAATATCACCAAAACCTAACTCTAAGATTTTACCCATAAAGCCTTAGATTCATTTTCCCCAAATCAATACTCCAACCCTAAAAAAATTCTTTTCCACACAACCACAGATAAGTCCCTAAATGCAAACTAAAAGTTTGGAAGGAGCCCTTACCTTCACGTTAGCTTTAATGTGCGATTACGGTACCACGAGTAAATCCGGTAAAATCTCCGCTCGCGACGTCGCTTCCAAAGTTGGTTCCCTAGCACCGTAGTGTGGTAGTGAGAAACTTTCCCTTCTATCTCTTTGCGAAATGAAGCTTAAATCTAGATGAAACAGGGAGGTTTGTGTTTAACGGTTTTGAAATCCCTAACACCGTTTTTCTTCGTTTTCAAATCAAAGAGGAATAGTGAAGTTGAGAAATCCTTGTCCTATCAACCACCCAGCCTTGGATTTCTATTCTTGAACAAAAGGAAGAAAAAGAAATGGAAAAGAAAGAAGGAAGGAGGGCGATGGTTTGCGAGGAGATGGAAGGCAGCTTCCTCTGTTTCTTTTTCCTTTTCGTTTTCTCCTTTCTAACATAACCATATATATATATTACTCTCATAATACTAATAATAGTAATGTATTATATATATCATATATATATATATATATCACTATAATAATCCTAATAATAATATATTATATATATATATATCATATATGTATATATATATATATAATAATTAGACCTAAACCAATAAATATCTAAATATCTAGATATTTCAGATATTTATGAAAATGATCACTTCTCAAACCATTTGTATAAAAATATCTTCTCTCGTCAGAACTCAATTGACAGATAAAATTTTCTGCAACCCGAGATATTTTTAACAAAATTGTTCGGTATTAAATTCTTCGTAACGTAAATAATTTATTTTCCGATAAATAATTTTATTCCAATTTCTAAAAATATATTTTTTTGGCATTTAACTCACTAAGTACCAAAAACTAAGCTAACAACCTAAGAAACTCAACACAAAATACCCTAAAATTGTATAATTTAGGATTTAAAATTAAGGGTCTTACAAAAATGCTCAATTCTGATAGATCAAACAATTAAATTACATGAACTTAGTTTAGATTACATGGCTTATATAAAATAATTAAACACATTAAGATGTCCTTCTTCTTTTTCCGGTGGGATTCACATTTGTTTGTCCATTAACGATACGAAACGATGGATTAATCCAAAATCCCTCATCATGATCATATCTAAGATATAAATCATCATCAGTTGAATCAATTTCATGTGGTTGTGATGTTACAAATAAAAGATCATTACCAACATCTTCATCATTATTGTTATCATCACTTATTTTATTGGTCGATAGGAAAACGGACCACTTGTCATCAGCAGGATCAGTGACATAAAACACTTGTTGAGCTTGCGGCGCTAAAATAAAAAGGCTCGTATTTGTATCCCACCCTATTAAAATCGACAAGCAAGAACCCTGACTCATTAATCTGAACACCATTATTATTATCGTCCCACTTGCAACCAAATATGGGAACACGGATTATTGTGTAGTCTAACTCCCATATGCGCTCGATAACCCCAAAATATGATAGATGTGCATATATTGGGTTTTTGTCTTTTGCACTTAAGACATGTATCGCTTCAGCTACGAGAGTGACTCCGCTATTTTACATAGTGATCTAGTCATCTGGTTCTTTGGTATTAGATGGTAGCCGTTAATTACATAACTGGTGTAAGAAAAGACATATAAACTCGGACCATTTGCTAGCCACCTTAATCTTTGTGAAATTGATATGGGTCTATATCAAACTTTGACTTTATGTGATTATTTAACCATGTTATAAAACTTCGATTGTGCTCTCGAGTTATCCATTTTGATTCTTATTCATGTTCAAACTAGATAACTTATCCATGTGTATTGTAACATACGGTTGAACCTCATCATTATTGTGTAGACATACAATTGTGTCTGCTCCCATTCTGTCCTTGATATAGTCATTAGTCTCTTTCCAATTATCCCTTCTCCTAATATTCTTCCCAAATGACGAGACATGGGAAGCCCTATGGATTCAACATTGGACAGATATTCAGTACAAAATTCAACAGCTTCTTCGACAATGTATCGTTCAGCAATACAACCTTCTGGTCGACTTCTACTTTTTACATACCCTTTTAATATTTTCATATATCGTTCTATCGGATACATCCATCTCATAAAAACTGGCCCACAAAGTTGTGTCTCCTTAACGAGATGAACAGTAAGGTGAACCATTATATCAAAAAATGAGGGTGGAAAATACATTTCAAGCTCACACAAAGTAACAACAATTTCCCTCTACAATGTCGATAATTTCTGAGGATCGATCACTTTACTTCAAATTTTCCTGAAGAAGAAACATAATCTAGTTATGGCTTGTCGAACTTTTACATGTAAAATGGAACATAGACCTATTGGTAGAAAATGCTCCATTAGTATATGACAATCATGGGTCTTCAAACCTCTTAACTTGAGGTCTTTCATACAAACTAAATTTTTAATGTTTGAAGAGTATCCTTATGGAACTTTAACTTCGTGTAGAAATTTACATAAAACAATTTTTTTCTTTCTCGATAGAGTATGAGCGGTTGGAGGTAGATATGTGTGATTTCCTTTCTTTACGAGACCCAATTCATTTCTTATTCCCATATCGACCAAGTCCAATCTTGCATTGATGCCATCTTTAGACTTTCCTGGAACATTGAGTAACGTACCAATAACACTATCAAATACATTTTTTTCAATATGCATCATATCGAGGAAATGTCTTATACAATGACTTCCAATATGGCAATTCAAAGAAAATTTTCTTTTTCTTCCATCCAGTTTTGATCAGCTCTCCCGCAAAAGGTTTGCCAAATTTACTAGTCAAACCTTGTACTTTTTCGAGTATTTGATATCGATTCGGTGCTAAAGGAGCTTTACCTTCCTTTGATTTTCCATTGAATGCATTTCTCCACCCACGATACTGATGACTATAAGGTAAAAATCTACGATGTCTAAGAAATATATTCTTCTTACAATTTTTCAACCACATCTAATTTGTACTCTCTTCACATATAGAACATGCACACTAACCTTTAATGCTATACCCTGAAAAATTACCATATGTTGGAAAATCATTAATTGTGTCGAACAACATGGCCCTCAAATTAAAACATTCTTTCTTATACCCATCATAAACTTCCACACCTATCTCCCACATATTATTTAAATCTTTAATTAAAGGAGTCAAGTATACGTCAATATCATTCCCCAGTTGTTTGGATCTAGAAATTAATAGAGACAACATCATAAACTTACGCTTCATACATAATGATAGAGGTAGGTTATAAATCAACAAAATTACAGGCCATGTGTTGTGTGAGATGCTTTGAAGATCATGTGGATACATTCCATCAGTAGAAAGTGCAAGTCGTAGATTTCTTGACTCTATTCCGAATTCAGGATACTCGTGATCAATTTTTGCCCATTGTGGAGAATCTGCAGGGTGTCGAAACTTTCCATCTCTAATTCTTTCATCTGCATGCCATGTCAAGTGTTTTGAATTTTCTTCACTGCGATACATGGGCCTAAATCTTGGTATTATAGGAAAATACTAGACGGCTTTTGCTAGAGTATATTTTTTCTTCTTATATCGAGAGATATTGCATTTCGGACACGCCTTTAGTAATTCATATTCATTTCGAAATAAAATGCAATCCATTTAGCCTCGTAGGTTTGACTAGTAAGTTCATTATCATCTAGCAACATATCTTTTCAGAGTGTTAATAATTTTGTGAAGCTTTTATCAGACCATCCATTACTCGCTTTTAAGTTGTACAATTTTAATATCGCCAATAATCTTGTGAATTTAGTACAACCATTATATAATTGTTTCTCTACATCACTCGACAAACTCTCAAACTTTTTAGGACAATCTCGAAGATCTTCGTTTTAACTGCTTTTGCAATCTCCTCAACTCGGTCCATCTCAAATGTATATGTGTCGAAATCAGTTGAAGCATATGTCGAACCACTCTCAAAATTAATGTTTCTTTTTTTTATTCTCACCATGTCTTATGCAACATGTATAGCTTTGATCAATTCCATTCCATAATAAATGTCTTTCCAATTCATCTTCTCTAATGCGTTTTTCAAAACATTTTAAACAAGGAAAAAGACTCTATTTGGATCTTTTGCATTCTTCACTACAAACTCAACAAACTCGTTCACTTCATTTTTCATACTCTTTTGACAATCGATTGACATACATCCATTTTTGGTCCATATTATATGACCTATATAAATGCAATTACAAAAATAATAAGCTACTGATAACATTATATCAATATATACTACACATATCTAATATTAGAAAATGGAAACCAAGGTCCAAGTTTGATTTTAAAATAGAACAAATCAACAAATTTCAAAAAAGAAAAGATTTTATATAATTTATTATGTAACAATTTGTTAGTTTTAGTGGCAACAACAAATTAATAAATATAGTACCTGAGAGAACGTATCCCATTTTTTATAAAGGAGGAGCAGTAGATGGTCGAACAATACGTAGAGGAGAGGAGGGTTCCTAGAGTAGAGGAGATAAGGGTTCGTAAATTTGTTTTAAATTTGTTTTTATTTATTTAAAGTAAATGATTTTTATTTAAAGTAAATGATTTTTATTTTAAAGTGAATGATTTTACAGCGCTTGTGTAATAAGCGCTCTAAAAGGTCCTTTAATTATGTGAAAGCACAAGGTTTTTACAGCGTTTGTAAAAAAAACGCTCTAATATGTCATTTAATTATGTGAAAGTGCAAGTCTTTAACAGCGCTTGTCCAAAAAGCGCTGTAAAAGCTATGTAACATTAGGTGGCAGCGCTATATTTTACAGCTCTTGTGTTTAAAGCACTCTAAAAGCGGTGTTAAATATTATGTGAGGACGCTTCATTTTACAGCGCTTGTGTACAAGCGCCGTAAAAGCCTTGTAAACATTATGTGCAAGCGCTATATGACCCTGTAACAATGCTTTTTCCACAGTAATTGTCAAAAAAGCGCTGTTAAATCCTCCGTTATTTTTAAAATATATTTACAACAGCACTTGTATTTAATTAGCGCTGTAAATGACGCGCTATAAAATGTCATTTTTGGCGAGTGTTATATGCATTGTGTTCATGTTATTTTGAGTGTCTTTTCTTTGAGAATTCCTACTCTGATAGTGACATTGGGTTGAGACTACATTTGCACTTAATATTAAACTTATTTTTGCCTCTATGTTTGCATTTTGTTTAAGGGTAGGTTACCAATTTTAGATTGGTTAAGATCATTGATTGATAGAACAATGGTGTTGTGACAAGAAATGTCAAAACCATTGATAGTCAAGTTTTACTTGTTTTAATTTTTGTAAGAGTAGCTATGTTTTCGTATGCCTAACACTATCTATATTTTCCTCATGTTTATTAACTTATAAGAGTATTAACTGTTATGATGGAGATGTTCATTGTTTCCAATGTCTTATTGTGTTGACTTTAGGTTAAAATTCTTAAAAAGATATTAAAGTTAAGTGTTTCTTTTATAAATAAATATGTTGTGTTACTTTGATAATTTGTCGAAATAAGAAGTGCAAGGCTTAAATGATCCTAGTAAAAAATAAATATACAGTGAATAGTTGAGTGGCTTAATGGATTGTGCATAAGGTTCTTAGTTTATTTTGACTCGATAAAACATTGAATGGGTAATAAAAACTTGCAAGGATATTTGAGTATTGCAAGGGAGTTAAAATTGATATGCGGTTGATAGATGTGTTATGAAATGATTCTTTGTGGATTTTATTTATAGAAATGAGATTTTAGTAGGGTCGTAGAAGTAAGATTGTCATGATATTTTTATATTTCATATGTTATGTGTATTTACCTATGTGTGACCTTATCACTAGAAAGTTAGACTTGTCCCATTTTAATACTGATCTTGGTGAAGTTTGTGATGTGTTCAAGTTGAAGGCTTATATTAGATAAATATATACTCTTAAATTAAGATTAGTGGAAGGAACATGAACTAATAATTTTTACCATAAAGGTTTATGAGTATGGTCCTTGTTGAGTCCAACATGAAAACCATAGTAACAATAATAGTTTGAACTAGTGAAGTTGAGATTATTTTATTATAGGTATATGAATTCATGTGAGTCATACTTGCAAGTTAAAAAAAATAAAGAAAAAAAGGGGAAGGGCATAGTGTTGATTCTTAGGAGCTCAAACTAATATCAATCATATTGGTAAAAAAATATCTTTATTTGAAGAAAGTGTGAACTTGATTCTTAGCTTTTAAAATAGTGGTACCTAAAAAATAATATATTTTGTGAGGGTTTAGGCCGCTACAAAATAATTCGTATTTAATAAAATAATTTTTAAATTCAAAATTAATAGTTTATTATAATATTATATATAATAAATTAATATAAATATAATATTAAAATTTAAATTAAATTTAATATATAATAAACTAATCTTAATTTAATTAAAATTTTAAAATAAAATATTTAAATTAAAATTAAAGATTCATAATTAAATTAAAGATTAATTTAAATAATAAAATATTAATAATAAAATATTTAAATTAATAACAAAATATTTTGTGTAGAGAGAAGGAGGAGAGAATAGTTAGAATGAGGTTTTAGAGAGAAGTTGGATATGAAAAAATGAAGGAGGAGGGGAGAAAAATATATATAGTGTTAACTTGAGCATTTGTGGCGGCCAAAGCAGCCACAAAGTCCACGTAGGTTTAAAATTTTGTGGCGGTCTTTGCAGCCACAAAGTCCACGTGCGCATTCCTTTGTGGCGGCCTTCGCAGCCACAAATGCCACTGGTCACGTAAGTCCTTTGTGACGGATTTGGCCCTCACAAATTGATTTTTTGTGGTTGTAAAAGTACTCACAAAATCCTTAAATGTTTAACTGGATTTTGTGGCTGCCTAAGCCCTCACAAAATCACAATGTTGTGATTTTGTGAGGGCTCAGGCAGCCACAAAATCCGGTTAAATATTTAAAAATTTGTGAGGGCTTTTTCAGCCACAAATAAAGACCAATTTCAATTTTGTCATTTGTGAGGGCTTTTTCGGTCACTAATTTGTGAGGGTTTTATTCGGCCACAAAATATTTATAAAGTTGGCCACAAAATGGTAGTTTTCTTGTAGTGGTAGCTATGTTATTTCCTCCATAATTGAAACTATTAAATGTGACATGCACACTTCGCTATTTCATTTTACCATGTCAATTTATCATGTAAATCAATTTTTCATATTATATTTAAATGAATATATGAAATTATGAATTGTTGAGTTGTTTACAATTTATGTGATAAAATAATTTTACTTTTCTAATCATTATTTGACTCATAATAGTTTCATAATTTCAAGACATAATTATTATATAAAGGTTTGTGTGTTTCTGCATGTCAACTTGTGTATCACCTTATCATTAGGAAGTAACATTGATCCCATTTTAGTTTTATTATTTTAATTTCATTATTTTGTGATAAAGTTTGAGGTAAATAGTCATGAGACCTTAAAAGTTAACTTTGATTAGTTGATTTCATTATTCTTATTTTAGTGACCATGTCAAACCTTGGATAGTAGGTAATGTGCAATTTTAAGAATATAATCGTCGAAATTAGAAAGATATGAACAATACATGTAAATGGAGTTTGAGATAAATGGTACTTGTAGTTGTTGTGTGAAAAGACTAGAGCATTGTCCATATGAAGTTGATGTATGGAGGGTTTAGATTCGATAAGAGTTGGATTAACCTATGATTTGACGATGTAGGAGTATAGTAGTGCGAGTGTATGTAATCGTGTACGCTATAGGTTGTTAAAAGTATATGAGGTAGTTGAAGAATAAGAGTTTATGTGCTATAATTGGATAGAGCATATGAGGAGTGAATTCTTGTTTACTAGACATAAATGTGATGTTCATATTCGTATTTTAAAGTAATTCTAGAATATTATATTTTAGCATTGGCAATAAGAATAAGTAGTGTATGATTACATCTTGAAGTGTGTAGTGAGTTAGTCTTTCAAATACTAGTTAGTTTAAGGTATTAACCTTGATAAGAATTATAAAGGTCTTGGTATATATATTTCTTGTATTCAATAGGAACTAAGTTTAAATTTTAGAAATCCAAAAAACACATGGAGATGTTATGTTAGATGATAGTTTGGTCATAATTTTTACTAAATTTCGAGGATGAAATTCTTTTAAAGGGGTAGAACTGTAACATCCTAATTTATTGTCCTACAAATTTCAAGAAGATAAGTTAGCACATAAACTATTAGCAGTATTAAGATGCAATTGGTTCTAAAGGGTTTAGTTTATTTTGTAAAATTCAGTATAGTTAATAATAAGCCATAACTAAGAATAAAATTCAGTATGATATATTTAAAAAACAAATATATATATATATAGGCACAATATTTACTTCTTCTATCATGTTTAGTTTAAATAAAATATGATTATAGTAATATGTGTGTTTAATGGTCTTATATATTTTTGAATTATATTACAATAGTAGATAAATTATTTATGTATTATTAATAAATAAATTATTACCTATTGGAGCAAGTAATTAATTTGTACTTGGTTGTTGCGTTGATTTATCCTTGCTTGGGGACTTTTAGAGATGGTGGTTGGCGAAGACGCGACACGAAGCTGATCAGCTTGGTTGGGAAAAAATTTCAGCCAAGGTAAGGGTGAAAGGAAGTTAGACTTTATGAGTATAAAATAACGTGGAATGAACGAGAATACCGAAATTTCTAGGGATTCATTTGGGGCTTACTACGTACAATAATCTAGCCCTACTGAGTAATAATAATTATTTATTTATATAAAATTTAGCAACCTATAGAATTGTCGTGAATTTATTTATATAAAAATTGCATGATATATGACTTTATGAAATCTTATGTTGATTGTTATTGTATGAATGATATGTACTTGAGTATTTTTGTTACTTGATTGAATTCGTGATATTACTTGTATGAACCATGTTGTGGTTAACTTCTTAAGTGAAAACAATTATGATTCCCAGCATTATGTTAAGAATTAGAAGTGACAATTTTCATTGATTAGTTGTATGTCATAAATTGTTAATTCTTGTTTATGTTAATCTACATTATTGTGAAATTATTTAATTTGCTTATTTAAGGGTTAATCTATTGTTTTTTATTTATTTTAATATTACAACTTAAACCCTGTTAAAATCTTATTGTTGAATTATATGTCGTATGTTTAATATTTTGATTTTGCTATTGAAATTGATTTAGAGCATTCTTCCTAATTTAAAATACTAGGAAATTCATATTATTTTCATTAATAATTATTGA
>JBBPBT010000498.1:5497781-5510873 GCA_037974875.1 Cicer bijugum
TATATTTAAAAAAAAAATTAAGAGTGTTTATATATCTTGAGAGGTATTTTGGTGGTTAAGATATTCGTGAAAGTTTGGTAATCTTATTGATTTTAATAATAGTTAAAAAAATTGTAAGATTTATTAAGAAGTAATCCAAAGACAAGTTTGAAATTTTAAAGAAAAATTATTTTATGGTATTAAAACATTAGTGATCCTTTTAAAATAATTGAAGTGTTTGAAATCAAATTTTAGAGTATTGATTAACCACTAAAATGATTTATATATTACTAGATTTATTTTAGTTTTATGATTGTTATATTAACTTCGAGTTAAAATAGTTGCTTACTTTACCTGCTAATTGAAAAATCTTTGTTTCAATTTTTGTTAAATGATAAAGATTGATTAAAAAAAAAAGGTGAATTATTAATTTAATTGTGATAAATTTCTTGTTGTTGGATTGCTATGAGAATATTCTAGGTCATGATGCCAATTATTGAATTACTTATATGCTTGTATATGTGATTAGGTGAATGTGTCAATGTTTGTGTTTCAGACGTTCTAGGTGTTAGGAATTTGTGAATAGTTTTTAGAGCAATTGAGAGTGTTTAAAAGTGAAATAATTCTATATTTCTTTATTTTAATTGGTGATTCATATTGATGTAAGTGTCATTTCTTTGTTGTTATAACTAATTGTAAATTACAAATAAATTAATGGAAATGTATAATTAAGTGAATTTTTATTTTTTAACTTGAAGTAAAAAGTAGGAGTTGTGGCGCCGCCTTCGCACTCTCAAACCACATTAAAGATACTCTTAATTATCCATATTGGAATTTGGATGACACAGTTATGGTTATACCCTAAATAGTTGACTACTTGAGTAAGAGGGACTAGCTACATTGATGACTCATTGACGATAAAAGATGCGACAATAACCTGATGTTATTATTGTTAGAAATACTTGTTAATTTTGTTTTTGAAAAAGTTAAAAATCATGTTCATCTCTTATACAATGTTGTGTGATTATGATTCTTATGTGGAATCAATGTTGAATGTTATAATTGTTTATGTGGTGTGAATATTAAGTTGGAGGTATATGCTTAAATTAAATATTTAATTAACTGTGTTTGATATCCTAAGTAACTTGCTTAAATAAATAAGTGCATTGTGTTAGTATCTTATTTGTTATAAATTGTCTGATTTGCTAAGGACCTTTAAATATTTTAGGAGTTCTATAAATGAATCTTTTGTATAAGACTATAAAGTAAAGTTAGACATTGAAATTATGTTAGACTTTGAGTGTGTTTGAACTATATGTGAAAATATTTGTCTTATTTCACTATGATTATACACATTAGTTTTCTTTTCAAACAAAAAACTTAAGTGAATGCATGTCAGTGAGTTGTTATATTTGTTTCTGTTTGTATTTTTTGAAGGTGAAATATTTTAAATGTTTCACAATCTATCTAACCTATGTGAAATCGGTAGAGTAATTGTGGTTATGGTTTAAAAGTTCTTTAAGAAGAGTAAAACTTGTAGAATACTGTTTGAGAAGTTAATTGAAGTTGAAAGCTTATTTGATATATGGGTTATTTGATCAAACTGAATATAGTAAGTTGTCGTTGACTAAATTCACATGCTTAGTTTTATATATAAATAATGCTTATTATTCATGTTATTTGCTTCATAATTGAGTTTTTGAAGGTGATGCATTTAATTGATTTATTGTGTCATGCTAGCCTATCATGCTAAACTAAGGGGTTTTCACATATTGTGCTTGAATGAGTAGTGAAAGTCTTAAAAAATTTTACAGACTAAGTTTGAACCTCAAGTGTGCAGTTAGCTAGATATTAGTTTGTGTATTGTTCACTACAAATTTCGAGGACGAAATTTTTTTAGCGAGAAGAGAATTGTGACACCCTAAATTTAAACTATTTTACTAATTAAATAGGATTTTAAATAATCAATCTGATGTTCAAATTATTTTATAATATATGTTGATAAATTTTGAGATTAATTGTTGTTTTGTGAGTGTTTTCTATGATGTGCTAGTTGTATAAATATTAGATTAAATGAATGATATAAATAATAAATATTATATTTTATTATTTGATATATTTTTTTAAAAAATAATAGTATATTAGTATAATATTTTAGAGAAAAATATTTTATGCGATTTTATGTGTATATATGAGTATCCAATTAATGTAATATTTTTATGTTTGTTTGACTGATGTTAAGTATGCACGTAGTTATATTTCCATTATTTATAACTATTTTCTATTTTTAGTATTTTCTATTAGTAGTGATATATATATTATTTGAATGCTTAATAAAAGTTTATACACGGAACCCAGACAAATTCGAAGAACGTTCTTAGATCACAAGAACATTCCTGGTTTCAGCAAAAACATTATTTCTTTATGGATGATATTATTCATTCTCTTACTCATGACAAGTGGTCTACTTTCAATTATTTGTATTTGATGTATACTTATAATTGTTTGACAATTAATATTGTGTAATCGAATTGTTATAAATTTTGGATTTCAGTTTTGAAACTAAAATATTAATGATTATGATTACTCTATTAATATTAGAAATAGTTTGAATGTATGAAAATTAATAATCTAATATATCCGATATAAAATTTTATCGACAGAAGACAAAAAAAATTAGTAATTAAAGAGATTAAAACAAGGGAAAATCTATTTAGGAACTGAATAGAGGAAACTCTCTATGAAGACATATAAATCAACTTTTTGGCTAAGGTGGAAAATATTTGCATTGTGGAGAAATTAATATGAGATTGCAGCAATTAAATTAGCATATAAGACGAAAAGTAAACAATTAAATGTTTCTATAAAATGAAAAGGAAATTATCAAGCAACTTAATTCTACAATTTTAACTCAATTAAATATTTGGCTAATAAAATGAACACGGAACAATTAAAGAGATTAAATGTCAAAAGATTACGATGAACTTTTGTTGACTGAATTACAATGAAAATTTTAAGAAGTCTATAAATAACAAATTAACAAGATGATGGAGACCAAGACAAAAAGAAACTTGATCGGAAATTTCTTTTAAAATGGCTAATCTCGTCTCAAATTTTTTTCATTTGTTTGTCATTCTAGTTCTAGTTGCAACTGGTAAGTAGTATACATCAATTTCTTCATAACTCTTATACATTTTGTGTTCATTTTAAACTCCACATTATTATATTTGAGTCACATTTTAGGTTGGGATGCTGCCATAACCAATTTTTATTATGAAAAACATACACTAGTAAAAAATACCATTGCTTAAAGTCACTTGTAATTTTAATGATATTTAAATACATTCTTCAGAAGTATAACTTTATTTTTCTCTTTATTTGTAAAATTAAGACAATAATTTGATAGGTATCAGTTCAATGAGTTGAATATTGAAGAATGCATTTGTGTTTTTCCATATTTTTGTTGATCTAACATCATATATGAGCCGTAAAGTTTGAAATAGCTATTATTTTTAACATTGATTTACGATTGATGAATGTGGCTGTAGCTTCCTCTTAAATATTTGATTATAATTTGAAGGTTCAAATTATCATAAACAAAATCTAATTATTATTTAATTATTATTATATAACAGTTGGGAACATGAGGCTAACAGAAGCAGAAAGGGTATGTTCAGCATCTTTAGGCGTATGTGGCCCAACTGGGGATTGTGAGAAAAGGTGCAATGCCTTTCACAAAGGTGGTGAAGCGGCATGTGACTTGGGCCTATGTACCTGTGTTTATGCGTGCCCAACTCCACGAAGCCTAATAGAAAGAGATTGCACGTCTGGGTTTGGTTTTTGCGGTGATCAATGCGATGATAACTGTTGCAATAAAAAATGTACTGAAAAATACAAGGACGGTGTAGGTTATTGTAACTTATTTGGTAGTTATAGACTTTGCAGATGTGATCATACATGTTAGTTAGTATCCTAACTCCCATATCAAATGTAATAACACTTGGTAAATGGATATGATATAGGAACAATAAATTTTATCTTACACTAAAATGCTTTATGTGTACAACGTGATATATGCACTTTGTGTAAACCATAATGAGAGATATCATATTAATTAACACAAACACATAACATGCATTCTTAATCATCAAATATATCAAATCAAATAGGATTATTGCAATACTTTGACAAATTATGAACATTTTTTAGCAACATGCAATCAAGATCCTTAAGCACACCTAAGAAATGTTTTAAGAGAATTTTCAATGTTACCTTTCTAGTACTTTAATTTTGTCTTACCAATTAAAAATAGTTTCAAAACTTAAAATTATTACTAAATCTTAAAAAAATATCACAAATCTGACTGAATTTTGTCCATATTAACACAAGTGTTCTATTGCACTACACTAAAAATAAAATAAGATAAAAACTATTTTAACCTTCCTTCTTTTTCTTTTATGGTTGTTATTATGAGTTCCCACCACTAGACTTATCCACTTGGTCTTTTCATTGACCACTTGACCACTAGACTTGATCCACTTCCATCAAGCCAAACCTGGCTCTGATACCACTTGTAGGAGAGTCTGGAATGTGATAAAGAAGGATATTTAATAAGAAACTTAAACACCACATCTCAACCCAAAACCTTAAGGCATTAGGTGTATGGGTCATTCTCCTTATATATCCAATACAGCCTCCATTCCTAGTCAATGTGGGACTAAAGATAATTTAATACCCAACAATAAAAAGACATCAAGTGGATCAAGTCTATTGGTGGGAACTCATAATTGAGGGGGAGATTGTTGGGTATTCAATTATGAGTCTTTAGTCCCACATTGACCAAGAATGGAGGCTGCATTGGATATATAAGAAGAATGACCCATACACCTAATGCCTTAAAGTTTTGGGTTGAGATGTGGTATCTAAGTCTCTTATTAATCATTGTTTAGCTCATTGTTTAGCTCATTCTGAATGTTGTGTCCCTCCGGACTCCCCAATAAGTGGTACTAGAGCCTGGTTTGGCTTGGTGGGGGAGCAAAAATAAAGGACTTGGATCAAGTGGATCAAGTCTAATGGTGGACCAAATAAAAGGACTCATAATTGAGGGGGAGATTGTTGGGCTGTAAAACACTACCAAAAAATAATAACAAAAAACACCAAAATTTATTTTTATTTCATGTACACAAATATTCATTATTTTAGTCTATAAATTGAGACAACAAATTATTCAAAATGGGAGGCTTAAACACATAAAAAGAAGAAGAAGAATACAAATATAGAAGTAGTAAACAGAAACAAAAATGAAGAGTTAATGTATTTTTTTCCTCTTTACATTATAATCACTTTGTTTTTATACAAATTCAATCACACAAAAAAAAAGATCTATTGTGACACTCATTATTTAGTGATATATATTTGTTTGTCACTATAGTTACTTTTAGCTACAGAGAGAGTGTCACAAATGCTAATTTAATATTAATTTATAATAACTTAAAAAAAACTGAAATATTAATGTAAAAAAATTAATTCACCCATTTCTCAAAAAATCATTTCACGCAGCCTTCACGTTACCCTTCACCATAAAATCATTTCACGCCTTCATTCACCAAATATAAGCTTTCATTTTCATTCTCTTCAACGCCCTCACGTGAGAAATTGTCAAAGTAATTTTCGTTCTTCAATGCAATGCCTTCATTCCATTTCAATCTCTGAATTTCTTTTTCTCTATTTCTTCTCCTCTCAATTTGTTTCCCTATTTCATCTCATAAATTGTCAAAGTGTTCAACTATTTACAAACGATTTACAATTTTGTTATTCAAACTCATTGATTCAGATTCAACTTCATATTCAGATTCAGCGAGATTCACGAGTAAGTGAATTTTTTTTTTCGTTTTTAGCAATTGTTTTTCCTTTGTTAGCGATTTAGGGATTCAGCGTTTTATATTTTAAAATTGATTTGAGGTTCTTCTATTTTCATTTTCAAGCTCAAAATGAAGTGGAATATCAAAATGAAGTGTTTCTCGATTGGAATGTTAAATCATCGAGAATTCTTTTTTTTCTTTCAATATTCAATTTATTATTTATTTTATTGATCCTTATTTGAATCAAATTTCCTTCTCTTTTTGCATAATTTGTTGATTTTGAATGCTGGTAAATAACTTTTTGAGTCACGAGTAAGGTGTTGATTTTTCGTTTTACTGACATTTTATATTCCTTATTAAGCACATTCCTTTCGAACAGTGGAGTTTGAAGTTGCATTTGCTTGACTGTGGAGAATGATTTGATAATGCGAGTGGTGGATTGACAATTTCATTTCCTGTTGTTTCAAACTTTTGATTTCTGATTTTGAAATTGTGAAGTCATATTGTTTGTTGTACTTTATGTAATATTTAGCACATCTGGTTAAGTTTCAACCTCCCTGCTCCCTTCCTAATTGTAAAAAAAAAAAGTGAAATCAATAACTAACAATGCAAACAATAAAGGCTACCTGCAAGGAATTTTAGAAAAGTCGCTCCCACCAGTGTTTGTGGCTTAACTGTCAAGGCAAACAACATTAGTAACAAATAGCATCATAATCTAATTCAATTCATTACTTGGGGAAGGCATCAAGTATGAATTCTTAATATATCATATCAACAAATATTATGGAAAATATTGTAAGGTTGCTGACTCTACTTAGTGGGATAAGACTTGGTTGTTGTTGTATTGTAAGGTTGATGACAAGCTAAATTTTGGCATATGAGGCAAAAGTTGCAGGTCCTGTTCATTATCGATGGATGTATCCAATTGAAAGGTATTACACATTTTTTCATTCATTTACATTCATTATTAGATTATTAAGTAAAATTAGGTTATCTTATTTGGTGACCTAAATTCTCCTTTTTAGGTTCCTTTTTACTCTAAAGCCATTTGTTCGTAATTGAGCACATCCAGAGGGATCTATTGCAGAGGGTTATTTAGCTCATGAATGCTTGATATTTTGTTCACGATATCTCTCTTCGCTGGAAACTTATTTCAATCAACCTTGTCGAAATGATGATTCAGATTTTGTGGACAATACAAATCTTTTGAATCCTAGAGGGAGACCATTGGGGAGAAAGTGTAAAGTTGGATTCAATATGAAGAAAAGAAAAAGGGCTTCACGGATCTCCCTTGACAAGAAAACATTGTTGCAAGCACATAGATATGTGCTTTTTAATAGCCATAATGTTGACCCCTTCCAAAAGTAAGTCAATTTATTTATGTTTATATTTAATTACTAAAATTTGGTTTGACACCTTTATACTAATTATAATGTCTAATCTCTCTTAACCTTTTTACATAGAGAACATGTTGATCTTATTAGGAGACGAAATCGTCGACTATCTTCTTATGAAGTTGACAAAATTCATGGTCGATCATTTTCAGATTGGTTCCGTGAACGAGTATGTGTTAGAAATCATTTTCATCTCTAATATAGGATTTATAATCATTTTAAATTTTAACAATTTGCAATTGTGGTAGGTTTCACGGTTGGAAGAGCAAGGTAGTGCTCTAGTGATAGATGATATCAAATGGCTTGCATGTGGTCCACTAGAAATAGTGAGAAAATATAGTGGTTATATTATTAATGGAGTTAGATTCCATACAAAGAAGCGTGAAAGAGGCTTAAAGACTCAAAACAGTGGCATCATAGTTACTGTTAAGACAAAAAGTTATGCTAATTCAAGAGATAAGCACCCGAAAGAAGGGCAAATCAACTATTATGGTGCACTCACAGATATAATTCAATTAGATTATTCGGGAAAATACAAGGCATAATTGTTCAAGTGAGACTGGGTTGACATAAATAAAGGTTGTAGAATTGATAATTTAAGCATGACATTAGTCAATTTCAATTATTTGCAACATACAGGGAATGATGTATGCGATGACCCATTTATTTTGGCCTCTCAAGAAAAAAAAAATTCTATGTGGAGAATAAAACACAAAATGATTGGTTTGTTGTTGTGCATGATAAAGTTAGATATGTGTATGATTTGGGTGATGAGTTGTCAAATGATGTAGATCAAGGAAATGAACAAGTCTTGCAAGATACAAATGACAACGACTTGATTAGACCAGAAGTGGATGATAATCATGATATCATGGAAGTTACAATATCCATGGACAACATTCTTCCAAAATGATGAGGGTGGTGATGATACAGAGGATGAGAGTGAGGGAGACTTCTTCTAATATATAGGGCAAATTATTTATCAATTAATTTATTTGACTTCTAATTTATTGAAGTTACAAAGGTGTGTAGTTATTTTTGCTCCCTACCATTTTATGTGTTTCATTTGAGGTAGATTAGTAATGTCATCAGTTAATTTTTGTTTACAACAATTAAAAACTAATTTATTTTTCGCATATGTAGAAAGTTCCATGGGGAAGCGCAGAAGGAAGTTGAATACTACTCAAAATTGTGGCCAATCACAAGAGGAAGGGCACTCAATTGATGGTTGTAATGAACTCAACCAAAATAACAATTTTATGTTTGAAGAGGGAAGTCATGTTGAAGCTGAAGGTAAATTATTTGACTTAGTGCAATAATAGACTTAGTGCTTACACACAATTCTATGCATTAACATGGATTACACAAAAACAAAATTAGTCTTTTATACACAATTCTATTAGACTTAGTGCTTACATATAAATAGCCTTGTTCTAAATCACGTTGCAAGCTGTCAGCATAGAATTTTTAGGTAGTAACTAATAAGGAGCAAAATACAAAACCTATGATAAGACAATTGCAACTATACTTAGTTTTGTTTATGGTTATTCTTTTGAATTGAATTATATTGCATTCTTCCTATTAGTTTAACTATACTTAGTGTGGTTGTATTGATATAAGACAATTAATATTGAGTGTTTTATGGTTTGTTAATATGAATATATGATTTTGGTGAAAAGAGAACAAGAGGTTATACACACATGCTAGATGTGTGGGACATGCCAGATGGAGAGTTTATATTGGTGGATGTAGATTCTTTTGGTCATCCTATTGGCTGGGAAGGAAAAACTCTATTAAATACAATAGGAAGTTTGGTAAGGAGATCTCAATGTGCGCCAATCAATTACATTAGATGGAGTAAGATGCCTGAGTCCTATATTACTGATATGGTTAAACTAATTCAGGTGTTGTATAAATTTGTAAAAAGTTCTATTTCATTTCAAGTTTTGTAAATACTTTTTTTTTGCAAAAAATGTTTAACGAAATTTGTGTTTTTTTAATTATTCATATGATAGACAAAGTTTAGATTTGTTCCTGAATTCACCGAGCAAACTGAGAAGATACTAAAGGATAACATGAAGGTTAAGTGGAGGCAATTCAAGTATCATTTGAAATCTAAGGGATATGACAATAGTAAGACAGAAGCAGAAATGGCTGCCTACATCCCGGACACAAGGATTGATCTTTCTCAGCATGGTGCTTTAGTACATCACTGGTGTTCCAAAAATGGACAGGTATATGTACAATGTCGTTAATATTTTGTTCGTATAACAATATTTATCATGTGCTTGTTTTGATTGTTGACTTTACTTATTAATGGACATAAAAAATAAGTAACATGAACAAAAAGCATCGCACAAAATATGAGGACATACATTACATGGGAACCAAGAATCTTCCACAACTGATTTATGAGATGGTTTGTCTCTTTCGGTATTTTTTTAATTAATTTATCAATACAATTATGATGGTTGACATTCTTGTTACTAATGTTAGACAACAAAAGCTAGAGGAAAGCAACCATCGCGAGCACAAATTTATATTAATACTCGAACTCGAAAAGATGGAAGTATTGTTAATGAAAAGGCAGTAGATGTAATTGTAAGAATTTTAAACTTTGATTCAAACATAGGCAAAACACGATTTGTTATATTTTCGTTTGATTTTTGCTTCCTAGGTTTAGGAGCATTAACATCACTAGATTTGTTCTTAGCTATGTTGTCGCCTTCAACATGATGTGTCATTTCACCATACGGATTCAAAGCCACCCAATTAACCTTTCTTTGGATTTGAGACGTACGTTCACCTGCAAGTGACGGCACTACTTTTATACGGGAAAGAGTATAGCAGTCGTAAAGGAGTTCATTCCTGACACTTAATTCCATTGGCTCCATTTCAACTGTGATGGGAGAAAACACAACCCCTACACCTTTCCAAATTCCACTGAGACTGCTAGCAAATGTGTTCCATACTGGTTTTATTACCGGTTCCTGAAAGTGCATCCACTCTATCAGTATAATGTTCATTACAATTTGAACTAATCATTTCTAACAAGTAGAAAGAAAACAATAATAAGAAGGGGCAGAGTTCATTTCTAACAAATACCAAAATGAGTTTGGGTAATGTAATACTTGAATTTTATCCACAAAAATAATCGATAGAATTTATTCAAATTGTCAAAATACTCTCAGTTCTGCTCATATTATCTATATTCTTTAGGCCACCATGCATGATGTTTCTTTTTTTTTTTCAAAGTTGTCCGTTAAAGAATGCAAAGTTTCATGTTGTTAAATGTTGTAATTGGCTATGAAACTTTGTGTTAAATATAGGAAGAACTAAAGAAGCATATGGTAGAGGAGGCAGAAAGCTCAAATAATCCTCAAACCACTCAAGATTCTACAAATTGGAATAATGATATTTACTCAAAAGTTAAAGGGTCTGAAAAAAGAGGACGTGTGCGTTGTCTTGGCAAGATTGCTCAAAACGCAAGTTCTAGATCTAACTCTCATGCTAACCATAGAGTTAAAACATTGAAGAATTTGCTTGGAAATCTTGTTTTCGTTCTCCAAGTACGGTTTTCTGAAGATCCACAAATTAATGAGGTTTTACAAGTTGTAGTTGAACAGGTATAATTTATGTCAAATGATAATTGATAACTCATGACTATTTTAATTATGTCACAAACATTTTGATTTTTGGGGGTTTTATTAAATAGGTGAATGGAGACAACGTTGGGTAGGGTTTTGGGTTCCACATTTTGTTTTTTGAAACTCACTCGTGATCAAGTTCTCTCTCTTTACTTGATTTTGGTTTATCATCAAAATTTTGATTTTTCTTATTAAACGAGTTAATATTGTTGTGATCTCTCTGAAATTTGATGCAGGAATTGAAATGGCACTGAATTCTTCTAATGGAGATTGCCAAACAATGCCTAAGCAACCTCTTTTGTCATCTCCCCCCTGTGTTTGCCCAAATTCTTTCAGGTCAGAACAAAATTTAGTTTCAGCACTACCATTAATGTTCTCTTGCCATATACCTCACTGGTTTTCAGCATGTTGTTAGCCTCTCTTCTCTCATATATTCATTTACTAATGCTTTTTGCTTTTCAATTTTCACTTCATTTCTTGATAACTAGATTTTAGATACAATGCTCTTTGTATAAATTTCTTCCTAATTTGTTATCACTTTTATATATAATTGCATAAGTACATTTTTTTCTTCATAAATACAATATTGTGCATATACAAATTAAGTAATTTGTGTGTTATCTGTAAGAAGTCAGTTTGGTTAGTGATTTAAAAAACGTGGAACGAATTTAAATATTAGTATAAACAAATTTGAAGTGAAATATGTTTTTAATTGTGTTTAAGTTTGTGTGTGTCTAAATCATGAACTGACGAGCTTAGTAGTGTTAATTATTAGTTGAAAGCCATTTCTTGATTAAATTAAGCGATGTTATGATTGTTTGGTTTTTATAATTTTCGTTAATTATATATATCTTTTAATGTGTGATAGGGCTTTAGGAGTTGATTTATAAAATCTGAAATATTTCTCAAAAGCAAGTGTTGCAGGACAAAGAATAATGGAATGATAGAGTTCCAAAGATAGATTCTAAAGACATGGAAGGAGAGATTTTAGAGAAAATGTTAGGATAAGTTGAAATTAAGAATTTATTCATAACTGGAAAAATATATCACTTTTGTAAAAATTTTATGATCTACTTAGTGGAGAAATATATTTTTTTATGATCTAATTTCATTACAATGTTGTCACAAAGATATGATACTCATGTTAGTGCTATAATTAAAATGCTATGAATGCAAGAAATATTCATTTAATAAAATTAGTAAAATAAATTATATTTTATTGTATGTTTTAATGATATTAATTAATAAAAATAAATTAAAATTTTAAATTTAATTTACTAGTATTAATAATTTAGAATTACAAGTAGAAGGGAGATAAAATAATTTTAATTCAATAAATAATAATAAGTTTTAGTGACCGATAATACTGTAGAAATAGATTAATTATTTATTTATATTTATCTAGTTTTTAGTGACAATCATTATTGTAGGTAGAAATCAAAAAACATGTAGTGACAATCCTCAAAACATGTAGTGACAGTCCTTAAAGTGTAGCAGGACGCCCCCTTAAAGTTGACATTAAATTTGAGTGTCACTCAATGTATTATTGACTTTTACCTACAGTTTTGAACGTTTAGTAACACATTTTGTATGTCACGATAGGTCAATTTTTTGTAGTGAATGTTCCGTTGTGTAATAGTAAGATGAGTTATTAATGAAAAAATAAAAAATATAACACCAAAAACAATCAAAAAAATAGAAAAAATAAGACTAAAAAAACTCAAACATTCGTCGTTGAACCAATGACCATATTTTTTGGTCCCGTCGGACCCAATCTCTCATCTCTTCCTCTCTTTCTCGACTCTCTCTTTGGCCTTTTTTTTTTCCTCATGTGCTTTTCAATAAACCTTTTTAGGATTTTTTATGCAAGTATTTTTTATGTGCATTCTATATATCTAACACTTTCTAGGTTTTCTTGAGTTATGTCTTATTAATTTTTAATAATTTTTTATTGTTATTTTAAACTAAATTTAAGTTGGGCCAAAAAACAACAAATATGTTCGTTTGTGAGTTCAACCCATTTAAAGTAATAATCTTTCTTAAATTTTAAGTTTAATTTATTTTCTAGCTAAATATCAAATTTTATTAAAAAAAATGCAAATAAATCTTTATTTAAAGGGTAATTAGAGGTGATATCTTTTAAATTTTTGAGTTGTTAGGATATAAGTTGTTCAATTTAATAGTTCTAATTAAAACTCATTTTTTTATAAA
>JBBPBT010000498.1:5569491-5585189 GCA_037974875.1 Cicer bijugum
GGAATATATATCAAAATAAATAATATAAACCGCCTCACACGTTTGTTTGACTTTGTGTTTATTTTTTTTTATTTGATTTAAAAATTAAAAATTAATTGTTTAGCGTCAGAATTATTTTGTTATTATTTTAGTTTACTATTATATACAATTATTTTTCATAAATCCTAATATAGTACAATCATAATTACTTTTGTTAAATTTTCACAGGTATGATTTTTTAGATTCCCACATTTAATGCCTTCTGTTTGTACTACATACATGACTATATATGGTAACTATTTTTACTTGGTATATATTTTTCATCCAAATTTTTATATTATATTTAATAATAATAATAATTATGTTCAATTTTCATTATTTTATAATTAATTATGTGTGTAACTTTTAAAATAATTATAAAAAGGTCAACATTTTTAATAATTGAATTGTTACGTGATTACAGTGTAAAAACATTTTATATCAATTGTTATATATTTTTTATTTATATATAATTATAATTTCTGTAACCAAAGGAGGCGAGAGTCAACCTATAAAACCAGTGGCAGTGGGTAACGTTTCTGTCCTGAAATCAGAAAAAGAAGAGACAAAAAAACTTCAAAATAAGGTAAACAGTGTTGTGTTGTGTTGTGTCGTATTATGCGTGTGTGTATGACACTATAATAATAATACTAACTCTTATAAAAAAAAAAAATTGATTCATAATAATTATGCATTGAAGTGTTGTGCATGCATTTTGCGCTATCTTTATCTCTCTATGTTATATGCATTTTTGCATGCACTTTCTCTCTCTATAAAACCTTCTCTCAGTAATTACGGTTACCATGTTGCATTCATATTCACCTTTTCCTCTTTTCTCTTCTTCTTCTTCTTCTTCTTCTTCTTCTTATTCTTCTTCTTCACCTCAATGTTGATTATAGTATTGAAACTTGAAATCAATTATTATTAATTGATGTCACTTTCTCTCTCTATGTTTGTGCATGGTTGAAGCAGCAACACATAGAAAAACACTCAAATTCGTTCTTGTTTTTTTTCTTTCAAGGTTCGTTTTTTTTTGTTCTGTTCTGTTTTTGTTGTTCTTTTTATTTTTCTAATCGTGAATCTTGAAGTTTGTGTTATTGATGAACTGATAATTTTTAATTTGTGCTTTTTTTTCTTGCTGTGGATTGTTTTATTCAACTGAAATTCGAATTTTTTTTGGTTTTTGATTTTTAGGGTTTTGACTTTGAAGTGAGAAAGAGGGGTTGATTTAATTTGGATTCTGTTCAATGGGGATTGAAATTTGCATGAATAGTTTGTGTAAAGATGGTTCTGCTAGTGAATGGAAGAAAGGGTGGCTTTTGATTTCTGGTGGATTTGCTAGACTCTGCAACAAATGCGGGTAAATTTGATTCCTTTATCTCTTTTACTTGAGCTGAAACTTGATTCCAATTCCATCGTGAATTTGATTGCATAATGTTAGTATAATTTTGGGGGTTTTGACTTGATTGCCACTATGTGTTGTAGATAATTTTGAGATTTGACTTGAGTCTTCTTATGAATGAGTTCAGATAGGATCAGTCAAAAGTTTCAACCCTTTTTCTTTTCATGGGTTTTCAAGGGTTTGGATTACCTGCAGCAGCAGGTTTACGCAATCATGAATTTTGGCCGTTGGATGAAATGAGGATCAAATGACTCATATTTTAAGTTGTATTTTAAAAGCTTAAGTCAAAATATGAAGCAATTAATCTTTATCCAATGACTGAGATTCCTTGATTGCGTGACTGCATGATTCTCCTTACTATAGGGACTTTGGGTCGGTTTGCTGGTTTTTTTTAGAGTCTAGCTGCAAAACTTATACACACTAATTGTGGAGAAGTGGGGGATCCTAGGTTCAAATCCGGACCCCAGCATATCAAATGTCCCTACAACTACCATATGAGCTATACTTGTAGGATGGTTTGCTGGTTTTTTATTGGCGTGTGTCTAATATATAGTAACTGGTTGCATTGTATTCTATTTTAATAACAATAAATTGTATGATTTATGGTCTAATATAAAGTAACTGGTTGCATTTTTAGTCAAATCAAACTTAGGTTTAGGTTTTGTTGTCAAGTAGTCTCTAAACATTCTACATTAAGCTACATTTGCTTTTATCTTCCCTCTTATACACTTCAAATCTTTCCAAATTTTTTTACTAGTAATGATTAATTTATTGACTATTTGCTGCTTGCAAATTATTAATTTGTCACTCTGTGTTTAGACTTGCCTATGAGAATTCAGCTTTCTGTGATAAATTCCACCGTCACGAAGCCGGTTGGAGGGAATGCAACAATTGCAACAAGGTAAAATGTTCTTTTAATTTTTCTATGCTTTGTATTTCTCTATTTCAGCATTGAACTTTATTATTTGTTTTGTTTTGCAGCCTATCCATTGTGGATGTATAGTATCAAGGTCTTTGTTTGAGTACCTTGATTTTGGTGGTATAGGTTGTGTTACATGTGTTAAGGCTTCCCAGATTTGTCCGGTAAGGTTGATTTGAATATTTATTTTTGTATAATGATTTCCAACTATAAAGGTTTTCCCTTTGAATAGTAAAGGTTTTTCTATGGATATAGGATACTGAAAATCCTAATAGGTCTGTTCAATCAACCAAAAATAATGCAAGTGGTTGGTATGCTGAACATATCGATGGTAGACTACCGATGGAACGTGCTGGCAAAGGAAACCTTATGCAATTGTGTAGAATTGTTGAAGCCGGTGAATCAAGCTCTTGGCCACAAGCTCAAAGAAATGGCAAGGTTTCATGTATTGGTTCCAGCAGCCAAGAAGTTAAGGGTCGATTTAGCGAAGAGGATACAGGATTTTTAAATGTGATGAAACATTCTAGTCACTCTTCGAAATTTACTATGTCAGAAAATGATAGACCGACATGGGAGTCTAAAAGTATACATGAACCACTTTCCCTGAATATTTCTCTGGGATCCTCGTCGAGAAATTTTGTGCCTTCTGCCACGGAGATTGTAGAAGGTAGACTTGAGGGTAAAGCATCTTCTCCCTTTCAACAAGGGAAAAAATCTCACCCTATGTTGCCCAAACAATCGAAGACTGGAGTTACCATGAATCTTGAAACAAATAAAGGCATGACTTCTCATGAACGAATTGCGCGGCCACCTCCTGATGGGAAAGGGAAAAACCAGTTACTTTCTCGATACTGGCCGAGGATCACTGATCAAGAGCTGGAGCAATTGTCCAGGGAGTATCCTTTATATTTATTATTTTGGTCTATTACACATCAATGTTGTCAAATAGCAGCTATTGCCTATAACACTGTAGCGTAGTTCAATTGAACAAATTGCTATTACTCTGTGATATGAAAAATGTTGTCAAATAACGGCGCTATAGCACTGTAGCGTAGCGGAATTTGAACAAACTACTGTTTTCCGTGATCTATGGATTGGCAACATTGTTATACATCTGCATTAAAGTTGCCAACTTGATTCATCATATGTTTCCCTTAACGTTATTATCTCAGTTTGAAGTCTACTGTAGTGCCCTTATTTGAGAAGGTGTTGAGTCCTAGTGATGCTGGTCGAATTGGTCGTCTTGTTCTCCCAAAAGCTTGTGCTGAGGTATGCTTGATGTTTATCGCTATCTGTGTATATGGAACACTTTTTTTTACTTAATATGGATCACTGTTTATAAAGGGTTTTGATATATTAAATAAATACATCTTCCCCTGTACCTGCGGCGCATGTGACAAATTGGCATATGACTTTCAGGCTTTTCTCCCTCATATTTCGCAATCAGAAGGTGTTCCTCTAGATTTCCTAGATTCGAAGGGGGACGAGTGGACTTTTCAGTTCAGATTTTGGCCTAATAACAACAGTAGGATGTATGTATTAGAGGGTGTGACCCCTTGCATACAGTCCTTGCAATTAAATGCTGGTGATACTGGTATACATCAATCTAGGCCATGATTTCTGTACATACTATTGTTTTGCCATTTCACCTTTTTATTCAAATTTGCTCGGTATTCTGTTTTATGTCAAAATGTTATTGCCTTCGATTTTTCGTTCAAATCCAATTTTTGGGTTCCTAACATGTGTTTTCATGGCAAAAACTATTTTTTGTTTTCTTTATTTGCAGTCATCTCTACACATGACCCTTATATAGGCTGACTGACTTATATGCCTCTTTATTCGAATGATTTCAGGAGAAAATTCATGCTCTTATAGAAATGATCACATGTACATTGTTTGTTGTTTACTCTGTAGTGTGAACTGTAAATATGCATGTCATTGCTAATACGTGTTGCAAATCTAAAGTTATCATTGATTAATACGATCTTTTTTTTGCAGTGATATTTAGTCGGATAGATACTGCGGAAAAATTTGTATTGGGTTTTAGAAGAGCATCAAATTCAATTGATACACAGGTTATGACATGATTTTCACCTATATTATCTTTAGCTTCTTCAAATAATACATCTATATTCTTCACTTGTTTTGAAAAATATTTTTAAAGGGCTTTTATTGAAACAGGATGCCTCTACATCTGCTCATTCCAATGGCATTTCAACAAAGGATACAAACTTTTCTGGTGCAACTAAGAATCTGCTCTCAGTATGTAGTTATCGTGATCTTCTTCAATCAAGGAAAGGTAGCGGGGAACCTTACTTAAATGGACATTTAGAACGTCTGCGTTTGAGTACTGGAACTTCTGATTGGCTTCAAACCGCACATTGTGAAGAGGGGACAAACAAGGATCCATTGCAGCAACCGGTTTCAGTTTCAGAAAAGAAGAGGACTCACAATATCGGGCCAAAAACTAAGAGGTTGCTCATTCCTAGTGAAGATGCTAAGGAGTTGAGACTTACATGGGAAGAAGCACAAGATTTGCTTTGTCCGCCACCTAGTGTCAAGCCAAACATCGTAACAATCGAGGACCAAGTATTTGAAGAATATGATGTAAGTGAGACACTATCATAGCAATCCATTTTTTTTTTGTGGTTTTCTTTTCTAGATGAAATTTGAGTTATATAGTTTGGACTTTGGAGAATCATGTTCAGATTTTTGTTACCTGGCTTATCTTTATGACTTGTACTTCATTTCATTTAGGAGCCCCCAGTTTTTGGAAAGATAACTATAACAAATGCCGGGCCATCTGGGTAAGATTATATATATCTTACATATTTAGCATTATAATACTTCAATTGTTTTTCACTTTTTCATGTTTTCAAATATGATCAAAGATAATTAGAATATATGAAAGTATCTTATGTATGAAACCTAATAAATGGCCCTATAAACAACCTCAACAAACTAACTAACTTCTATAACAACTCTTAACTACTTTAACTACTCGAATTATCCTTTATTCTATATCTTAATAGATAATCTCACAGAACTTTTATTTTTTGTTTGACTATCTTGTAAGATTAGTTTCCATATTTATTTGTTTCCTTGTATAATTAGGATTGAAATCTTTAGTAGAGTTAATGTCTAGTTCTTTTCCAATCAAATCATAATAATAAATTATATTCATGATTCAAAGTCGTTACTTTCTTTCTTCTCTCTTCATCTAAAACCTATAACTTCAACATGTTATGAAAGTATTAATATATATCATAATCAAACTGAAGATAAATATTTTCATTTAACATATGAGAATGTAGGACTGAGGTAGAAAACATTTGTATATCTTCTCACAGAGCAAGCTGGTAGTGTTCACGTGAAAGTAATGTGCTTCTCTTAATCAATCATCTTGGTAATTTAATTTAAGTACTCATTCATCAAAGGAATTTTATAGAAATTATATTCAATATTTCTTGAATTCTATTATTATCTCTAGTTCTATTTCAAATGTTTGGGATGCAGCCAAATGAACATTATTCAGTGCTTTTGACATTCTACTGATTAAAGTGAGTATATCATCATCATTTCTTATCAGATACTATGGTTTTTCAGGTCTTCAGATTCTGCATCAGAGCAGCTAGAAAATCTTCTGAGAACCAGAAAAGGTGTGATTCTGCTATCTATTTTTTATATAAGGTCTGTAGCATTTAATCTAGCTTTGTAGTAGATAATTAATTCTTATATTTTCTGGATGCTGCATGGTCTTCTTCAACAGATTCTAAAAAGCGAAAAATTGTAGAAAAGGGTAAAACAATTCAAGAACACAAGCCTTCAGGCCTTGAAGCTCTTGCCGATGCAGCAGTTTTAGGAGATAATCTTGCTGATCCGGACGAGTCATCCTCGGCTGAAGTCACCACCAAACATCCTAGGCATCGTCCGGGATGCACTTGTATCGTTTGCATTCAACCAGCAAGTGGACAAGGAAGACATCTGCCAACTTGCACTTGCCTTGCTTGTGAGACTGTGAAGCGTCGGTTCAAGACTCTTATGATGCGTAGAAAAAAGCAACAATCAGAACCTGAAGCAGTTGATGATCAGATTGATCACATGGAGGAGGCTGATACCAATGGTGATGCGTCAAGAGAAGATGCAAGTCACTCGCCAGACGAGGTAAGTGTGAACGGAGGTCAGCTTGAGGCTTCTGAGCCTAATGCCGCAGGACAAATAGATTTGAATTGTCATCCCAATCATGAAGATATGGAAATGGATACACATAACAGGACTGAGCATGAGTCATGACTAATCATATTGAAACAACTGCAACGGAATATATGATTATGGTCTTAAACTTAACTCTCAACTGCATTTTAAATTAATTTCATTTTTTACTTTTTTTTCTTCTCATTTTGGAGCCAGGAAAGAAGAAATTAAGTAGTGTGATACCAATTTTATACTTCTCCTTAATTGCACAGTATAGTTTGCTTTCCTTTTCAAAAGGGGTGGTAAAGATAGCTCTTTTTCTTTTAGTTAAAAGTGATTTTAGTTCTAGTTTGTCCCTCAAGTGTTTCATTTTTATTTGGTCCCTTTCCATGAAAATGAGTGAAAAGTTTTTGTTTCTATGCTTCAAATATAAACATAATAAATGGCAGTAATAAGTCCTGTTATTAAAATGCTTAGTCTAGAAAATTTTATTTTTCATTTAATAACTAAAGAGCACAATTCTGAATTGCAACTGAGTTAACTAGAGTTGTCAAACGGTCCAGCCTTACCTGACCCAATCTAGCGGCAGAGCTTTACAATTTTTATTGAGGAGATCATTAAAAAATATAAGATATAATCTAGCTTTTTGAAATTTTGACATAATCTTTGTGTTGGTATAGTTGGAAGTTAAACACATATTATATTGATAATCCTGGGTTCGAAATTAATTAACAAAAAGAAATACTAAAACTTGTCCTACGGAAATGTCCAACTATCGCTAAGTCAAAAAAGTTTGAACCACTTAAATCTTTAAGATATTTAATGAGTCAGATAATATATATAAAGTGTATAATACATATCAATATAATATATTTATTTATTAAAAATTAAAAAATCTTGTGGTGGCTATAGCCACCCCTTGTCCTAGAGAAGATTTGCCCCTGACCCGATCTAGCCCGAAAGATATTAATGTTGGTTCGACTATCACAAACTATGCGAGTTAATGGGCTAATGCAATCCATTTTACTTATGTTATTTTCTTATTTTAATTAGTAAAATTAAAATACCTAAACGAATGAGATTCTTAAAATTGCCAAATCATTGTATCTATAATTTCCAATTTTCCAAAGCTGAATCAATATTCATCGCTGCATTATAAAATAACATAATAAAAGTTGAAAGTTTTTAATTATTTTTTTAATTGTATTAAAGTCAGCTCTTTTTCCAGTTTGAAACATAATCTAGTCCAATAAGTAAAAAGGAGAAACAATTGTACTTCCAAATAGTCAGCAATCATGTGTTAAAATTTGAAAACCAAATCACCATGTTCATCATTAACAAATAAATTTATATTATTTGAAAGAATTTCATAAATCACTATTGAAAAAAATATTAATACTATGATTTAGAAGGTTTTCATGACTAATATCTAACTCCAGCAAATTAAAGCGATTCGGTCATCAATCGATCGAAGTCGATCGAGGAACAATTTGAATGATTTGTTGTGTCCCTATATAATTGGAATTTTTTATAGAGAAAATGAAAATAGAAAAAAAAGGGTCGATAAATTATTTTGTATTTTGCCATTTATTTTATAAATTAGATCTATTTTTAATGTATGTTAAATGGACCGAACATAAAAGATTAGTTCATTTTTTAGACTTTTTTAAAATTCAATCTATATTAAAATGTGGATCAAGCAATCCGACCCAATTGACTTAATCTATTAACAATTAATTTAAGTAAATAGATGGATAGAAGAATACATATATTCTATTCTATTACATGTATATATTCTATTATGTTGTAAGTATATTCTCTATGCTTGAAATTTTATTATTTTTGAAATGTTCAATTAAGTAACTACTATAAGTGTTTTGATTTAGCTATAATATTTTTAGAATAAAAAGTTTTATTTTAGATTTATGAACCCAACTCAAGAATTGGTTTTGGTTTGATTTGGTGTTTTTTGTAATAACCTGATTTTTCACTAAAACTACTACTTAGGAACTTTTCACTCCTCTTTGATGGGTTTTTATCTTTCGAAAAATTCAAATTTTATACCTAGAAATAAGTACACATAAATATCATCAATAACACCAATTGAGCGGTACCCAACACAATGGGAAAAAAAATTAATTAGTAGGTTATATATCAATTTTGACCCAATCCGGTCTCATGTACATTAGGGAGCAAAATTTGTACGGACAAAAATACAAACAAATGAAAAAATGTAAAAAATTATTATATTAATAATAAGAATAATTTAATTTTTTTTTCTTTTATTTTTATTACCTATGAGGGGTGTTGTGTGTCTAAACACAAATTATTTATGCTTGTAATTATGAAAGTGTTGTTCGGTAATTAGTTGACATGACATGATATATCATATAATTAGGCGGTAAAAACAAAGTAATGAATAGTAGATAAAATATTTTTGAAGGCAAGGAAAATGGTGACAAAAAGTAGCTATGGTGTAAAACAAAAAATTGAACCAGTCAAACATCCACCTCATCTCCAAATTTTAAGATATAGTAACTAGTCTACCTTTTCAAACGGTCGATTCAATATGTCTCTTACAAATGCAACAACCAACAAGTATCTTTAAATTGAATCTAATAATGTAATATTAGCTAAACATTTTAATTTTCGACCGGCCTTATAACACGCAAACTTTGGCCTTACATGATCATCTTTGTTTCCAATGTGACAAAATTAACACGCCTAAACACATCGTTATGTTTCACCCTTTACCTTAAATATTCCAATCCTATCATAATATTTAAATATATAATTATTATAGCGTTATCTATAACCATAACATAAGCCTAAAATCCTATATTATAACACATAGCCACATGTCCTTAACATAGAATTCTAATGGGTGATCGCAATAACAAGACTCAAGAAAAGCCAATTTTGCAAGATCTTGAAAGTTTGTACCTAGGAATCCCAGATGAATCCGTTAACCTCACTTTTCAAGACCTTGCCAATGTGAATACAACCACAATAAACACTAATCAACATGTTTCCGAAGGTGCAAACAATATTCCAACAAGGGCAAATTCGTCAAATTCTCATTCACTAGGCAAAATACCTAGTCTTGATTTCAGCAAAGGCTTGCAAGCTTCTATACAACATAACCACCAACATGACATTGGTCGCGGTGACTCGCCGTGGGGTCATTTTGGCCACCGAGTTGAGGCGAGTCGAGGGCATGTACATGTTCAAGATCATCAATTTAATCAGGCAAGTGGGGGTGTAAAAAGTCCTCGACCAAGGAATGGTGGAGATGATCATTCGGCGTATAGCATGAGCTATAATGATATGAGTGTGCAATCTGGAAGAGGTGGTGGTGGTGGACGACGGCGACCTGGGATTCCTCACTCTAAGATTTGTACAATTTGTAGTACATATGTTTATGTCTTCCGCACTAGATGTCTGGTATGTTATAAAAATGTCTCGCACTCTTTTATTCAAATGTTTTTGTTATATTAATTTAAATTTATATGAATCCTAATTTATGTTACTATTTCTTATGTTATATGACTCAGTCTCAAATTGATTGGACCTACCAGAATTTTAGTCCATAGTACAAAAAGTTAATGTAATATTGTTAAACTAGCTGTTTAATAAGTGTCCTAATTTTTACTAACTTGTACCACCCTTAATAAACTTGTTGTAATTGGTATTTAGAGACTAAATGATTTAAATTTTAAGGTTATATTTTTTTTTCTTTTTAAATATATTAACTTTCATTTTTATTCCTTATAAAAACTTCTTTCAAAATTTGACTGTTTTAAATTTTCTTATTTAATTTTAGTCATTACTTTCAAAATTTGACCGTTTAAAGTCATTTTTTTTAATGATATATCATTGATAAAATTTAAAAATATCTCAATTTAATTATTTAATCTTTAATCTTTATTATTTATTTATAATTTTAAATTAAAAATTAAATTGTTAAATTAAATTATTAAATAAAAAGTTTAAATATTTAAGTTATTGATATTTTAAAATCTTAACAATGACATATCATAAAAAAAGTCAATTAGAAGATCCTACATAAATTTTTGTAAAAAAACAGTGACTAAAATTGGAAACTAAAAAATTTTAAAATATCAAAATTTAAAGAAAATTTTTCGAAGGACTAAAATTAAAAATTTATATATTTAAAGGAACTAAAAACATATTTTACTCTAAATTTTATTTAGTTTGCTATAGTTGCATGACTTAATTATTTAGTAATTATATTTATAATGGTGTATGCAGGTATGCGGCAGAGTGTATTGCTGCAGATGTGTGAAAATAGGAATGGGAGAGATGGTTGAAGGAAGAAAGTGTATAGAATGCCTTGGATTGAAATTCAGCCAAAGGTATCTTTTAACATATATTGAGATGAAAGAACTAATTAAGTTTCCTTCTATATATCCATTATTTAGATTAAATATGTTAATTTTTCGAATGCAATATTGTTTTGTTTGATATATAAATAGATCGATAAATAATTTTGAAATACGAGATAAGTCATATTAAAAAAAAAATTATGTACAAATATGTACTGAATAATGAAAATTAAAGATTTTTATATAAATTTACTCGAATAATATACATAATAAAGAAACATTATTAAACGCTATAACACAGATATAATATATATTAATTCGGTTTGATATTCGGAAGGAAACAAGAAAAAGTAACAATAATTTAAATGATTTCTTAATTTGTTAGGTAACTTGCAAAGAATCATGCTCTGCTCCATTGACAAGTTCTTCCTTATCTAACCTTTTCGTTTAGTTTGTGGAAAAAATATACCTTTTTCAATTAGCTATAAGCCAATTTAGATTTGACAAAAATGGATAATTTTGGACGGCATTTTGGCAATTACGCTTTTGTTTGCCGTGCCCTTATTTTAATTTGTCCTCATTAAAAAAAACAATAGTACAACTATACTACAGTACACAAGAAATAAATCAAACATCCCCAATATCAAATTACTACCTTTGCTATGGTATTACATTGTTCCTAGTGACCCCGAACTTAAGTTTTGTAGATGAAAAAATATATTAAATATAGTTGGTTAGATTTATTAACAAATATTAGTCATCAAGTATTTGGTAGGAATACTTCGCACCAATAATATAATTATAAAAAAATTAATATTCTTCTTCTCAATCAAAATTGGACAATTATACACACAACTTTCTTTCTAACAAACCTTTTATTTTGATTATATTATTAATTCAATGATCCAAGCGATTTGAATAAGATTTTTGACAAATCAAATTTATCATAGGACAAGGTGTTTTATTTATCTCCTTTTTGGTTAACTTGGTTTGTGACATAGGTACATAGAAAGAGCAGGGAAGGTAGGGTGTTGCAATTGGAGGTACCCAATAACATTGAAGCAAGTTGAGCTCATATGTGCTGAGAAAGGACCAAGAAGGAGTAGAAGATCATCATATGGTCAAAGTGGAGTAGCAACCACACCATCAAGAAGCCCTAGAATTATTCCAACAAGTACTCATGCTATTGGTGGTAGCAATGAACACTCTTTTGTTTTGTCCTCATCATTTTCTCCTTTCTCTCCCCATCACAATAACCTCCCTTTTTAAAGAGTGATGATAATTTATATTTTATTTATGACATATATGGATCCTATAGAGAATGTCTCATGAGCCAAGTGATAGTCTTTCATAATACTAGTAATAACTTGTGTTTGACTTTATTAATGGATGGCATTTTATTCCATTTTTTTTATTTGGAAGATTGTTGATTAGTATATATTCTCTCTATATGATCTTATTTTGCATTCCTACGTTATACTGTACTTGCCTATGGACTCTTGGTAGCATATCTATTACATGAGATCAAGAGGGTTATTGATTATGTGGAAAAATGTTTGCTTTCTCTACAATCTAGCTTCTCTAGTGTTGGATTCTTAGGCATTAAGGTCGAGGGGAAGGGTTGTTTGTTTTATATTGTTAATGTATACTTTATATTCTTGTTGGGCGGAAAAAGAGAATTTTGGGTTGGTTTATGTAACCACAATAATTCACATATTGGTGGTAATTAAATGGTGGGTCGCTAGCAATTTCAATGCTCTATTATATTAGGTAAAAACACAAGAAGAAAAATATTCATATTCATGTATGGCCAACTTCAAATAGATTACTAGAGGCTAGCTAGAAAGGGAAAAAGAAATTCTCTAATATTGTAAAATTTAAATATATTATTATTAATGGTTAAAAAAAAATCTCAAAAACATTGTGAGGGTATTTCCTACTGCAAAATCTATTGTCGGAATTTGTAAGATGAATTTAAACACCACAAATTTTAGATTACTTAAGTTGTCACAAATTTTTCTCTTATTTTTTCATTATCTCTAAAAAAATTTACTTTTAATTATCTCCATAGATTTCTTACTTGTATCTCTTCTCTTGAACTTTTTCTCTAAGGAAATCCTTTCTCTCTTCCATCAATTATAATTTTCTCTCACTTCTCTCTACATTTTGACTGTATTTTTTGTAAGGTATTTCCAAAATATTGGATAATATATGTATGTATAATTGGTAATAATTGACATGAAATTGTTGCTGGTTTAGTAGTTGTGTTCATTGTGTATAAACATAAGGTCCTGGAGGTCATGCAAGGTTAGTGTAACAACACGTTTGTAGCATTGTCACCAATATTGATCCAATATTTTTTTAGTTTCTAAAATGATTTTTTTTTCTATTTTAATTTGTTTTTTTTTTTTTTATGATTGTTTGTGTTTTTTTATATATTTTTTAAATAAATTTAAAATGTTTTCTCTTTTTTTAATTTATTTTTAATATTTTTCAATTTTTTACTTTTTAAAAATTTTCCTTTTTAAAAATCTTGTAATTTGTATCAGTTTTAATTGTCTTTATAAATATATTTAAAATTAAAACCGATGATTTGTAATGGTTTGTATTGCTACAAAATAGTCATATTTTTTAATTATAATTTGACGATATTGTGGTAGAGTTCTAAAAAAGTCTTCACTATATAAAAAAAAAAACATAAATTTATGGCAATTTCAACGACAAAAAATTATAGTGACCAACTAAAATGTGAAGGCTTTTTGTCCATCACATGGCGAACACAAACATGCAGTTTATGATTATTTTTGTAACTTATTGATGGTTTTTTGTCGTCATAAATTTCACTTTTTTTTTTTAGTGAAAATAAAGGAGAACAAGTTCAAATGAAAAAGGACAATGAATGTGTGTAATTCAAGTTTGTTTATAGAAAACATGAGTGCTTTAAGCAGGATAGATAGTTTTCTGTTAACTAAAAGAGCAATAGATACATAAAAAGTCTCAGGACAATGTGCTCGGTTTGGATAATGTGCCCCTAACCAACCTTGAAACCAAAGCCTTTTATAATTAACAATTGTTGAGCATAAAGATTTCAAATCATATACCACTTTTGCATGGTACAAATTTAAAACAAATAACTCAAGATGATAATCTTTACTTTACAACGCCGTTCTTTGAAGGAGGATATCAAGGAGACTATTTGGAGCTACGATGGTAACAAAAACTCGAGGAGCAAGGGTTTTAATTACATCAAAGGTTGTTGGGAACATTGTGAAAGATGACATAATAGGTTTTGTAAATGAATTCCATGATGGTGGTAGGTAAGCTTCCTAAAGCCATAATTACTTCCTTAATTTGTATCTTTATATTATCAATGAGTATTAATTATAATTTTTTATACATATTTATTTATTGTATCACAATTTATCTACTTACTCTATTAATTAATGTAAATAAAACTTATTTTATCATTAAAATTAATATAATTATTTTTTTTATGTACACAATTTAAATAAGATATTCATATAAATTTTACTAAAATTTTAATTGTATTTTTTTAATATAAAAATAGTCTAATTACTATACTCACATACCTTAATTGTATCTTAAACACAAAATAAATTATAGTTCGATTATTCCTTGTTTTATGCACCTACACATTTTAAGTATGAGTAAATTTAGAAATTAGTCTCTGAAACTATAAACGTCAATAAAATTAGTCTCTAAATTTTGTTAATTGACACATACATCATTCACATTGTAAAATTTCAATCAAGTTCATGTGAAAACTTTTGTTGTTAGATATTTTTTATGTAACATTGTAATTAAATATGTGACTTATTTAAATTTATCTCACATCAATGTCATCTTCTTGTAAACAAATTTATCGATAAAATTATAATCTCAAAGGTAATTTTACAAATAATATAATTGTGCATTGATTTGTTATTGACAAATTAATATGTAAAAAATTTAAATTTCATAAGAAATTAATCTTTATTATAATGATATTATGTATAGCGATTAAATATTTGATTAATATATTACATTATAATATTTAATAATAAAAATTTAAATATAAATTATTTTAATTATTACCTTACCATTTTAATAATATATTTATCAACTTATAAAATTTAAAAATTAATTTAATTGACCTTTCCAATTTAAATCATGAATTTATTTTCGCTCACTTTAAATATAATAAGACAAAAAACCTTTCCTGGGGTCAAAACATCAATATGTGCAATGGATTGTGACATGTTGCTGAACTTTTCAACCGAATCACATGATTGTGCATGACTTGCATGTGGTGCTACATGATGTACATCACATGATTGGGATAAATTATATTATACTACATGAGTCTCTAATTATAAACTATTTTCTTTTTCTTTTTGCATCATACGGTGATTACTTTGTTACATTGAATTTTTTATTTTATTTTTTATACGTCGATTTTATCTTATAATTTGAAATGTGAATTTTATCTAGTGATGCATTTGTACTTTAAATTTTACTAAAAAGATATATTTTTCAAAAATTAATGATTTTTTAATAAAATGTAGCTATTCAATATTTTATTAGAAAACATAAATTCTTTTTTTATGTTTTATGATATTAATAATTATAAAGGTAAATATGTAAATAATATAATTTCTTGATAAATTTATTATTAAAATTATTTTTCTTAAAATATAAAAGTAGTTTCATTTACAATAGGTGGCAATCACAAGAAATTAAAAATAAAATAAAAAAACATAAAATGCTTTTCAAAATGACTTTCATTTGAATGCTTGTGTTGTATAAAAAAGTTGGAAAT
>JBBPBT010000498.1:5592592-5604201 GCA_037974875.1 Cicer bijugum
ACTATGCGATATAATATTTGAAAATAAATAAGTTAGAATCAAATATATATATATATATATATAAATCAAAATATATGAAAATAACGTACCATTTTTGGAATTATATTTTGATTTATATCAACAATCTCCTTCATAAATTGCAATATATAGTATATGTTGTCTAGGTTGTTAGTTTGACGAAAGCACTATAAAATAAAATATTTATGCAAATGAAATTTTAAAGACATAATTTAGTTCTATAACAAAAATTTCAAACTTTTATTGGAATTCATGTAATGTTGTTTGACTTATGTGATTATTATTCAATTACCAAACACATTATTTATATATGTAAGAAATAAACGAATATTACTTACGTAACGAAGATATTCTTTATATTCGAGTGATTGTTATATTGATCATGCAATGAATCTAAATAATATATAATTTTAGAGGTGGCATTGATGGCAAACAACACTCAATGTTGCCTACAACAATAAAAATTTGGTTAGCAACTTTGTTTACATAACTAATAAACTATCATAAATTAAAAAGAAATAGATAAATAATATATAATTACCCTGAATTATATGGCGCAAGAAACATTTTATCCTTCTCTTTATTTTTCAAAAATATATCAACGATATATTTTTTTTTTTATGTTGGATCGAGTTTAAACATAGACATCTTATGGAGAGATAAGAATGAAAATCTATCTATCAATTTACTACGCATGCGCACCGACTTTTCATACAAAAACCTTCAATAAAAATATCAAATTAGATTAATTACCAATAAATGTGGCAGTAATGCTATTAAAAGTAATTTTTATCTTAAATAAAATATTTTACACTATCTAATGTATATGTTTATTAAAGTAACATTAAGCTCCTTAAGATTGAGAAGTTCATATATGTGCTCTTTATCAAATAATTCTTCATACTAATCTCCGAAAATACTTTTCTCCATGTATATGATACGCGACTGTTGTCCATATTCATTTTTGCTTGTATATCAAGACACAACCCAAATCGAGAAAGACATACTTATTTTATGAGCAACAACTGATTTTCCAAAATCCAGTTTTGAATTTTGCCAAATTTATTTTTACCACGAACCTGTATCTGGTGTGGCTAATTTCTAGCTGATTTGCAGTGCGACGAGTTTTGCTTAAATATGAAAAAATGAGGTTAATCAGTTTGTCAGTTATTATAGTTTCATTTCATATACAATTAATGTATACGTCAAACCTTTTTTGGTGAAATAGTTGACTCGTTGTGAGGAATTTTCTTATCATTCCCTTTAGACGAATGTAAATAAATGTGAAATTAAAGTTAACAACGGAAAAATCAGCAATTAAATATAATCAATCATAATCATACAATTAAACATACATAGCAATTAAAAATATATTATTTATGCCAACAATATTTTTGAGGCCATGCCACGTGACTACCTATTGCTTCTCCCAAAAACTTTATATCTCCACCGTTGTCGGGTATGGGCAATGGTGCAAGTGGTTCAAAAACAATCACGAGTGAAACTTTAACATGGCCGATAGGGATCACGGTACGGTGTAATACTTCTCCTAAGGTATTGTATAATGTGTTGAGACAAAATCTCTCTCAAATGATTTTAATGATAACAAAATTATTTAAAATATTATGATTGTGGTTAATGACTAATATGTGTTTTTGAGTGAATTAATATTAGAAAACAGATTACTAATCATTAAGATAAAAAGGAGAAAATCTGACTAGAGGATAAACAGACAAGAGGATGAACCCTTAAGAGGATGAACCTTTAAAGTTGGAATATATTCAACATCACTAAAACAATGATTTCTAGTCATAAAGAGAAGATAAATCAGTGTCAAAGAATAAGTGAAAAAAGCAATTTAAATGAAATGGTCAGAGGCCATAGTTTATATGTACAAGGATTGATTGTACGAGGATGGATCTATAGTTCACTTCATTCTCAAATGTTGAAAATGACCCAACACATCAACATCAACCTACTGAAAGGCTGTAGCTAACAAGACAAAAATATAGTCTTACATGTCTTAAAGAATGAAAAAAAATGACAGCTCATGTCCAAGTTTCTATGAAGATTGAATCTCCTATACGAGGATGGCATTTCTATAATTATGATTAAAAACCTTGGAGTTTTTGATTAAGTCCCCAACGGTCATAAGATGTTTGACACATGGAAAAAGAATCACAGGATCTATATAAAAGGAAGGAAACTCTTCATTATCATATACACAACAACATTGCATAAAAAGAGCAAGATTCTAAAAGTTATCAAGAGCAATTTTCATCCTCTCTTTATACTTTATATAATCTTACACTAGATCTTTGAAATATCTTTTATAAAGTGTTAAGCAAAGAGAAATATCATACTCATATCACTTTGTAATTTTCACGTGAGTTACACTTAGAAATAGTTGAAAGTTGTAAGAAACAAGGTTGTAAGCTTGATGTGGCTAAAGAATACACAAAATGTATCTAACCTATGTGAGAGGTTAATCTATTTGATCCTTAGTAAAAAAACTCACAAGTGTGTGAGGACTGAACGTAGCCTTCATTGGGCGAACCAATATAAAGTTATGTGAGGACTTGACGTAGCTATGAAAAACGCTTCATTTTTCATTTGATATGTAGTATTTGTATATTTTTAGAGCTTCAACATTCAAATTTCCATCACGGTCTCTAAAGTAGCAATTTGATAAATGATATCTAAATCCTCTGTGTATTTTTCTGGCAACTCTAAGCACATAATTTTTGTGCACCGCATCAACATTAAAAGCCAACTACAAACCAAATAAAGATAGAGTTTGAGTAAAAGTATTTCAATGGAAAAAATTATAAGTAACAAAAAGTGGAGTAAAAAAGTTACTTGTATATCATTCCATAATATATCTTTCGTATCATTCAAAGCTTTATCTCTTCAATCATTAATTATTATTGGGATATTATGACAAACAACTGCACGAATGTAACTTACCATCATTGAATTGTTGGGCTCCATTGGCTGGTCACTTTGATTTCATCCCACCTAATAAACTCATAGAGTAAGTGCATGCTTTCAAAAAAGAAAAAAAATAAATTCTTAAAAAAAGTATAGTATACCTCAAATTTAATTTCATTACTTTTTGCTTTGATGATCTTTTGCATAATAGTTGCCCCACGTTTAACTTTGTTTTCATAACTCTTAGTATTGACAAATTCATCATTTTGACGATCTAAATCATTATTGGAATCCATTTATCTATACATTTCACACAGTATAATTATAAGTTTAATATAACTTCAACAAGTTCAACATGAAATAGTGTAAGTTGCAGTATCAGTTCAACATGGAATTTAGTGACAACAACAAATTAATAAATACAATACCTAACAACAACAATCATTGAGTTTAGCGTTACGACTTCACTTAAGTAGGAACAATGAGAAGAGTACGCCTAAATACTTATGGAGAGGGTTCGTATGTAGAGGGTTCATAGGGAAAAGTTGGCAGTAGGGTTCGTATGTATAGTACATAATGAAGAGGAAAATGAGGAGGTTTCACACCGTCAAGTTCGTAGGGAGACTACTTAATGAAGCGGTTTCTTATGATCAATTTACTTAAAGACCCTTTTACAGCGTTTGTCCAAAAAGCGCTTTAAAGGCATAACATATTACAACGCTTCCACAACAAGCGCTTTAAATGACTATATGAAAAGTGCTTTGAAAGAATGTATAAAAGGCGTTATATGAGCATTTTACAGCGCTTTTTGTCCATAAGCGTTGTAAATGATTAAAAATGTTGTATATGAGGATATTTAAAAACCTTTTACAACGCTTATACAACAAGTGTTTGTTTGTAATTTAATTTTTAAAATCCTTTTACATCGCTTATGGACAAAAAGCGTTGTAAATAATTTATAATTTAATTTTTAAAAGCTTTATACCACGCTTATTGACAAAAGTGCTGTAAAATTACAAGTTTATGTCCAATTAAAGTTAAAAATGCTAAATTACAATTTCAGTTCAGTTTCTGTAAAATGCTAAATAATTAGTAAAATACTTATATTTGGATTTTTTTTCTTCCAAATAATTAGTTAAATACCTATTTATCAATGCTAAATGCAAAATGACATGATCAACTCAGATTGAGATCAATTCAAGTTCAAGGAAAATGCCCAGTCAAACATAGCTTTTTCAAGTTCAAGTTCAATATAAGTAGAAAATCAGTAAAAGCAGAAAATCAAATACAATTCAAGCTAAATATTAAAATGCTTAGTTCTGGCAGGTTAAACACTTAAATTACATGAACTTAATATAAATTACATGATGAGTTCTGATTGTATGGCTTATATAAAAAACTTAAACACCTTAAGATGTCCTTCTTTTTTCCTGGTGGGATTCATATTTGTTTGTCCCTTAACGATACAAAATGATGGATTAATCCAAATTCCCTCATCATGACCATCTCAACGATATAAACCATCATCAGTTGAATCAATTTCATGTGGTTAAGATGTCGCAAAGAAAAGATCATTATGAACATTTTCATTGTTATTGTTATCATCACTTATTTAATTGGTCGATAGGACAATGGACTATTTATCATCAGTAGAATCAATGACATAAAACATTTATTGAACTTGCGACGCTAAAATATCGGTCCAATTACAACTAAATATGGGCACACAAAATATTGTGTAATTTAACTTGAGATAACCCCAAAATATGATAGATTTGCATATATTAGGCTTTTGTCTTTTGCACTTGAGATATGCATCGCTTCAACTACGAGAGTGACTCCGCTATTTTGCATAGTGGTTTGATCATCTTATTCTTTGATATAAAATGTGTAGCCGTTAATTACATAATCGGTGTAAGAAAAGACATGTAAACTCGAACCATTTACTAGCGACCTCAATCTATGTGAAATTAAACCGGGGTCTATATCAAACTTCGAGTTAATGTGATTTTTTAGCCTTGTCATCAAACTTCGATTGTACTATGTGTTATCCAATTTCGATTCCTATTCATGTTCAAACTAGATAACTGATCCATGTGTATTGTAACATACGGTTGAACCTCATCATCATTGTGCAGAACATACAACTGTGTATGCTCCCATTCTGTCCTTTATACACTCATTACTCTCTTTCTAATTATCCCTTCTCATGCTATTCTTCCTAAATGACGAGACATAAGAAGCCATATGGATTCAACATTGGAAAAATATTAAGTACAACTTCTACTTTTTACGTACCCTTTTAATATTTTCATATATAGTTCTATCGGATACATCCTTCTCATATAAGTTTTTCCACAAAGTCGTGTCTTCTTAATTAAATGAGCAGTAAGGTGAACCATTATATCAAAAAATGAGGGTGGAAAATACATTTCAATCTCACACAAAGTAACAATAATTTCCCTATGCAATGTCGGTAATTTCTAAGGATCGATCACTTTATTACAAATTTCCCTGAAGAAGAAACATAATTTAGTTATGGCTCGTCGAACTTTTTCAGGTAAAATGAAGCATATATCTATTGGTAGCAAATGCTCCATTAGAAAGTGACAATCATGGGTTTTCAAATCTTTAACTTGAGGTCTTTTATACAAACTAAATTTTTAATGTTTGAAAAGTATTCTTCTGGAAATTTTACTTAATGTAGAAATTTACATAAAACAATTTTTTCTTTTCTAGATAGAGTATGAGCGGTTGGTGGTAGATATGTGCGATTTCCTTTCTTTTTGGGACCCAATTCATTTCTTATTCCCATATTGACCAAGTCCAATCTTGCATTGACGGCATCCTTAGACTTTCCTAGAGCATGTTAATATGTTTACATTGTTGTGGAAGCAACCTTTTACCTGACTGAATTTCAGAGGGTCTTATTCAAGTGTTTGCCTATTTCACGCTAACATGCCTAGCTGAGTGGCTCTCATGCTGGGCTTTGTCAAGCTGCTGTTCAGGTTTAGTGGCTTTGTGAGGTGGCAAAATTTCATAAGTTGAGCGAGGTATAAAATTGCTTATACATCATATGCTAAATAGGAAGTGAGCGTGTGCGTGCATTTGCCTTGATAAGAACTATGCAACCATGCTAAATATGTCATGCTCATGTCTTAATTGCAAGGACTTATGTTGCCAGAATGTTGAAGATTTAAACAACTTTTAACCAAAGTGATACTTTGAGGTATTACACATCATTTTCTATTTATTGGGCTTTACATTTTTTTTATCTTCATACTTCATGCTTTTCCACTCTTAGCAGGTTTGGGGACATCAATTGTCCTTGACCTCTTTTCTGTCTTTCTATAGAGTAGGTTTAGTTCAGTGCCTTTGAACTTTTACAATCTTGTCAAATTCAGTCAATGCCACAAATTAACCAAAAACAATTTATAGTTGTTGGCAATATATAGCTAAAACAAGTTGATCTGGTAAGCAAAGAATGAAGAACTCTTGTACGTTATATGCCCAAGAAAACTGTTGGTATGTAGCCTGACATTTTAATCTAAATAGACTCTTGTAGAAGCCTTTAGCCTTGGCTGTTAAAGAAATCCTGACACGAGCCTGTGTTGGGAAAAACCAGAGATAATTAGCGATAACTATCTCAATAATGCGGAATGTTTTTCCCCCACCTGTGCAGATAAATGGCCAAACAGAAAATACAATTCCAAGAACAATAATAATTGGCAGAAAATTAAATATGAGACAAACACAATTTTTAACGTGGAAAACTTCCCTCAAATTGAGAGAATAAAAACACGGGACCTAGTCCAGTAAAATCTTCCACTATAATAATTAATGGGTACACCAAGAGTCTTCCTAATAACAATAGGGAATATCAATCAACAATAACAACCTTATAACAACCTTCCACTAAAGTGGGTATGCCAAAGTAACTCTCAGAGAAGATAAAACTACTCAAATTATATATTAAAGTAACAAACTCAGTGGTAGGAATAACATACTAAATTTGTAGATCAAACGGAGCAAGTTTGCTACACACCTGTTACCACCACTAGAACCAAACCCTTATATTTCTTCTCTGACAACCGTTCTTCTTCTGTTGTCTTTTTGTGTTTTTCTTTCTGTCTGTCCTTAGGATTTCTAAATCCCTTTTATTACCTTCAAGAGGACCAAGCCCACTAAAACCTTTTTTTTTTCTTTTTCTTTTTATTTCAATAATAATAATACTATTAATAAAATTGGTGGGTTCCACTTGGGGAGTGAGCCCACCCAACAGCCTGACATACAACAAACTTATTCATTACTACATACTTACAACAAATCTACTACATCAACATCAATAAAATTACATCAACTACGATAAGTTCATTTTAGAGCTAAGATGAACAATAAAACAACACTTATTACACCAAACAAAACGCATAAAAATAGCAGCAACTTCATCTTGATAATGGTTGACTTGTGATCTCTATGCATCTTCAAAATGACATTCCTAAAAGTCATAATTTCCAACTCCTTTTGAGGGCACTCTAAACATTGTGTATGTATTTGTTGTTGATTTCTCTGTTGTGCTTGAAGCCTATAGTCTGAATCCCAAACAAAGTAATTGCATCTAGATTCAATGTCATAACTCTACAATTGATGAACAAAGACAACATCAATAACAATTTTTTCAACAAGAATCAAACAAAAACATTTTAATATGAACCAAAAACAATAAATCTAATAACCCTAATATGAGAAAACCAATCTAAAAACCAAAATCCCGAATACCAATCTAACAACCTCAAATAAAATAATCTAAAATCATAAAGTTATTGATGCTTACCACAAAATTCCTACAACCCCAAAATTTTATTCATCTGTTCGGACCCAATTTTTTCACTGTGCGCATTATAGGTTTCAAACCACAAGCACAATTTCGCAGCTCACGAATTCCATTACAAATAAAAGAACCATCGTTGTACGATGTTGAGTTGTAGGAGGTTGAGTTTGACCCATTTGTGAAAGAGGCAGCCATGAACTCGAGAATTAAAATTGCAAATGAATCGTGAATTTGGGAAAGTTAGGGTTCATGAATTTGGGAATTTGGAGAAGGGAGATGAGAAAGTTAGGGTTCATGAATTTGGGAATTTAGAGAAGGGAGATGACAACAGAACCAAACAACACAAAGAGAAATGGGAGAGAAAACCTAAATGAAGAGAAAACAGAGGAGGGATTTTTTAACGTTTTCTTAACAGAACCTCACTTAAAGGGCAACCATGAAATTATTTAAAAACATAAAGGACCAAAACGGGGAAAAAAAAAGATAAAAGACTAAATCGTTAACTGAAATTAAGTTAAGGGACTATAAGTGGTATTTAGTCTTTTATTTATTTAAAGGGAATGGTTTCTATCAACTACACACCATTTTACAGCGCTTATATAAAAAATACTTTAAACGACTCTGTAATTGTGTGAAAGCGTTATATTATAAACAAAACGCTTTAAAAGGGTTGTAAACATAATGTGATAACACTATAGTTTACAACGCTCATATGCAAGCGCTTAAAAAAACGTTGTAAACATTATGTGAGAGCGATATATGACCCTACAACAGTGCTTTCAGTAAAAGCGCCGTAAAATATTATGACTCTATATGAACTACAACAGCATTTTTGCTAAAGCGTTTGTCATAAAAATGTTGTTGTATCATCTGTAAATTTTATAACAGCGCTTTTAGTAAAAAAAAAACTACTACAAAAAATGCGCTGTAAAATAATAATTTTGGCGTAATGACTGCATATATATTTTCACATAAATTTTTATGCATAATCTTAATGAAATTGAGATGATATATCTACTTTTATATATAAATACTTTTCCGTTCTTGGTACGAATTTCAACGATGAAAAATTATACTCTACATTTATAGTAGTTTTTAAATCATTATTTTTAATAAGAAAAATATACTACAAAAATCATTTTAAAACTAATTATATTTCTACGTAGTAAAGTCATCTTAGATTTTAACTTTGTTAATGACCATGATCACAAAAAGTTGTATGTGTGATATACGAACACATAACTTAAATATTATTTTATATTGATAAATATTATAAGTGTTATATTCATTTTTTTTTCTAATTAAATTTATCACTACGCAAAAAATAGAATTTTACAGCGTTTTTTTAAGTCATTTACAACATTTTTTTTTAAAAAAACGCTGTAAAATCGAGCGTTGTAAAAAGATACAACAACGCTTTTTAAAATAAAAAAAATGCTATAAAATAGATAGATATATTACGCGCTTGTTATGTGCCTTTTATAGCGTTTATTTGAAAAACCGTTGTAAAAGATATATTCAATATATGCATTATTGTGCACCTTTTACATCGCTTATTTGAAAAATTGTTATAAAAGATGCACTCAATATATGCATTATTATGCACATTTTACAGCGCTTATTTGAAAAAGTACTATAAAAAGTGCATTCAATATATGTATTATTATACACCTTTTATAGGGCTTTTACAAATAAGCGATGTAAAAGGTGACATTTTATAGCGCTTTTTCAAAGAAACGTTATAGAATGTGCATTCAATATATGCATTATTATGCACCTTTTACAACATTTTTTGTATGTAAAAGGTGAATTCTTATTTTGTTTTATTTAAAAATATTGTAAATGAAATTTTTAAAAAACGTCTTTTAGTTTTTTATGGCATTTTTTTAGAAAACACTGTCTTTTAATTTTTTTCCAAAATCATTTTCATCAAGAATCAATTCACACAATTAGTACACAGCAACAGAACTATATAATTTAACTATGTAACTTAACTTTATAACTTTACAAAACAACAGAACTATATTAATATACATATTCAAATATTGTACAACAACATATATTCATATAACTACATATTCACAACTTTTCAAATGTGCCATATTCATATACATATAACTAACAGAATTACACAGAACTATACATAACATAACTAGCTACCATATATTTAGATCCCTTGGAGCATGCTATTTCCCAGCAAATCAAATAATTTTTATTTCAATCACATACCGACACTAGTCTTCCTTTAATTCAATTAGATCTTTCTCAAAGTATGTTGGACTGGAATTATCAAAGTATAGTGCAATATAAGTTAGAATAAGTTAGAATCAAATATATACATAATTTATACATCAAAATCAAATAATAAAAATATCGTACCGTTTCTAGAATAATAGTTTGATTCATATCAACAATCTCCTTCATAAATCGCAATATATAGTACCCATATTCGATGTTGTTAGTTTGACGAGGGCACTATAAAATAAAACATATAAGTCAATAAAATATTTGTGCGTTGATTGTAAACGAAATTTTAAAGACATATATTTCAAATCTTTATTGGAATCCATGTGTTGTTATTAGACTTTTGCTTCGACATTGTAGCACCTCTTTGAGCTCGAAAAATTTGTAAAGCACTATCGAATAAATAAATGTGATTATTATAACATTAACAAACCACTAGTAGAAAATTGTACTTTTAATACGGCAGAATTAAGTCGTTTATATGCCACCAGACTTAACAAGTGAGACGGAGGTATATTTAAATCGGTTTCCCATATAAATGAGTTAACAAAATGAGACAGTGACAATTTTATAAATATGTGAAACATGGTTAACACGGTTAACCACGGTTATATTGACAATCGACTTAAAAGATACTGTAAAAATAAAATAAAAAAATTAATATATCCCATCATATTACGTGGCTAAATCGGTTACTTATAAACGACATAATAAAATGAAGGCGGTGACAATTTTGTAAATATTTAAAATTTGTTTAATGCGGTTGTATTAATAACCGACTTGCCAAATACCGTGTATATGATTTAACACGGTTCTATTAATAACCGACTTAATCCAAATAGTGTATATGTTTTAAAGGGAATGTAAAGAATCACCGTTAACGTTTCCCCTTAACGTTTTAGCTTCCACTATATTAACTATTGTATTATAAATTGTTTCTTTTCTCTAACCATATTTACAAATGCATTTACTCCACTCCACTCCACTCCAACCCTAACTCAGTTTCATGTTTCATCATCCACTTCTTCTCGCCAAACTCAGTTTATCGCCATCCTCTTCACAATCGCGTTTGATCGCCACCATTTCAGGTATGGTTGATCAAGTAATTGAATAATAAATTTATATGAGTATTTTTTTTTTAATTTTCTACTGTTTTGTTGTTGATGTATAACAACAATTTTGTGACGTTGATAAAATGATTAATATATGTGCTCATAATTTCATTTAGTATATGTGCTCATAATTTCATTTTTTTTGTTTCAGATATTTGATGACTCAAGATCAATTCACCCGGATCGAAGTAAATAAGTTTGAAAACGTCGTGTGGATTTTATTTTGAAATTAATTGAAGCAAATGACGATACTAATTTATGTTTATTGAATATTGCTACATTATGGTTTTGTAATTTTATTAATGGATATCTATTTTTTTCGTCTGTCAAGATTAGTCGGAAATAGGATACATTATTTGTACTCTATATTTTTTTATATAAATATGAGATATTGTGATATTGTATATTTTGATTATTAGATGGTTATATAAAATTATGATTGTAAGTACAAAATTGTCGTTTGAAATTTAATA
>JBBPBT010000498.1:5610025-5631104 GCA_037974875.1 Cicer bijugum
GTTAAATAATTTAAATCATTAACACTTGAATCACAAATTTTTATTTATTTATATGTTTGGTATTGTGTTCAACAATAAGTGGATTAATTGGATAAAGGTGTATATTTGCAATGACATTAAGTTTTTGTTATATTAGAAGAATAGAGATGAAAGGGAGAAAGAAAGAAAGAAAGAAAGAAAAATTGTATTATGTAATTCAATATATACAATTCTTACAATCAATGGTATAACATGATTTACAAGAGGTGTCCTTATAATACAAGAATATAAATAGGCTAACATAATGAATCATTAGCAATGTATAAGTCTTTTACTAACGAGACTTATAAGTAATTAATTCAAGAAAATATTATAATTGATTTTAGAATATGTACTTCCACCAAATATTCATAACAGATTCTCATCAATCAAAGTACTATTGATACAACATACAATGAATCTCATGTTTGTAGGAGGTTTGGATAAATTCCATTCGGCTTCTTCAATATAAATCATGGTGACGAGAGGTTAAGTAGAATGGTGAAGGCAACAACACTATAAAAAAAAAAAAAATCTACTGTGACACTTAACTTTTAGTGATATCTCCTTATTTATCACTAAAATTACTTTTAACTATAGATAGAGTGTCGCTTAATCTTATTTAATATTAATATATCATAATTATTAAAAAGAACTTTTAGCTACAGATAGAATATCATTTATTCTTATTTAATATTAATACATTATAATTGAAAAAAAAAACTCAGATATTCGTACAAATATTTCCATCTAAATAAATATTAATTTTAAAAAAATATATGTGATTTCAATGCAGAATCAACTCATTTTCTTTGCACCCAAACACTCCCCAGAAAATCTCTTCAATTTTCTTGGGAAAATCTCATCATCTCGTGGCAAGTGTACGTCGATGATCACCTTCTAAGTGACATCGAAGGTAACCACCTCACTTCTGCTACTATCCTCGGTCAAGACGGTAGCGTTTGGGATCAGAGTCACAATTTCCCTCAGGTTTTCAATTCTCTTCATAATCATCATTCGATCTCATTCTTATATTTAATTTCGATTTGTTCCTTTCACGATTCATCGCTTACTTAATCATTTAATTTTGGTGGTTTCATTTCCTAACTAATATTCTAGATTCACCGATCTCTGTTCACTGCGATTGTAAATTAACCTAACAGTGACTACTGTTATTAACTTGTTGTTTGAGATTATAAAATGATCCGCATACAAATGAAGTTCCTCAGCAGTGAAATTGAATTGAAACTATGTCATTTTGATTATATATTGCATCTAATTAATATGCTACATTTTTTCATGTGTGATTGATTCATAATGTTCATGAGATGCATATCTATTTGAAGTTTAGTTGATCTATTCTTATTTGTGATGTATTGGTGTTTATTTTGTGTAGTTCAAGCCTGAGGATATAACTGGTATCATGAATGATTTTGCTGAATAACTGGTAAAGGATCCTTGTACCTTAGGCCTCTTCTCATAGGAACTGGCCCGGTTCTTGGTTTGGCCCCTTCACCTGAAGACACTTTTCTGATATATGTTTCCCATGTTCATAACTATTTCAAGGAGGGTTCTGCATCACTTAATTTGTACGTCAAAGAGGATTTTGACCGTGCTTCTACTTGTGGCACCAGAAGTGTTAAAACCATTTCTAATTATGCACCGGTATCAATTTCTTATGTTTTATGCTTTTAATTAATGTAATATCGTTTAATCACTATTAATTACTTCGAATTTTAACTTATGTACTTAATGTTGTACCTTATAAAGCAAGGATACTGAATTCAATATTGATAGGCTGACACCAATAATAATTCGAAAAAATGAGTTAATTGAATGTAATCAATATATTAACTTATATGCTTTCGATCATAAATATTGGTGCTACAAAGATTATACCACATCATATATACTTCACTGTAGTTTATCATATATGAATTTAGAATTTCTATCTGAACATGATATTGGATAAAACGGTATTAGTGTTAAATACTTAATAACATAATACTACTTGTTTTGGCATGTAGGTCTTGATGGCACAAAGTAGAGCCAAGAGCAGAGGATTTTCAGATGTGTTATACCTTGATTTAGTCAACAAGAAAAATTTGGAGGAAGTCTCTTCTTGTAACATTTTCATTGCTAAGGTATTATTCAAATCATTTCTCTTTTTCATTTTCATTATAAAGATAGGTAAGATGTGTTGTTTTCTTATGTTTGTTTCAATACTCGATATGTTATTAGTGAAGAAAAGAAAATGTACAAGAGTTATAATATAATCGACTATATTTGCTTGCAACTGGTCAAATCTAACTTGGGTTTCAATTTCTTAGGGAAAAATAATTTCAACTCCTGCTATTAATGGAACCATACTTTCTGGAATCACTAGAAAAAGTATCATTGAACTTGTCAGTGATCTTGGTTATATGGTATTGTTATATCTTTTTTGCTTCTATATGATATTACATAATAAGATTCTGCATTTTGTTGTTTTCTTGCTTCTATCTGAATTATGCCATACATTGTTGTCCACTCAAGCTACAATAAGGTGTCAAAATCCCATTGAAAATTGCTCATGATATTAACAGGCTTAAGCAGCATCAATTGAATAATAACATTAGCTTGTTTTTGAAGAAGGAAACCACCATTGGTTGTAACCCACAAAAGTTCTTAGAAAAGTTCTAACATTATAGCCAACTTTTTTTGCAATGTTATCGTATCAAATGTTTGATTAACCAATTTTGATACTCCATTTCTATATTATTGTTTATGCATTATTTTTCTCTTTCAAGTGTGTTTATTGATTAAGACTTTATTGGTTCAGGTGAAAGAACGTGTTGTTGTTGTGGACAAACTGGTTGAGGCTGGTGAAGTTTTTTGTACAGGAACTGTTGTTGGTGTTGCTCCTATAGGGAGCATCACATATCAGAATAGAAGGTAAAATAATGGATTTAGATACAATGAATGTCCGTGTCAACTTTTTGGTTTCAGGAACTATTCTTAGAGAACCTTACAAGTTCAAGAACCATGATGGGGTTTGACTCTTAACATATTTATTAAGTTAACATTTTCTCAATCTAATTATAATTGAAAGCCCAATTGAAAGTGAGTTGCAACCATATAATTGTCAGTGCTTCAATCTAATCCTAATCTTACTGTCTTGTAAAAAATATGTCTTTAAAATTGAGGTTGACACATTTGAGTGGACAGATTATGGTATGATACCTCAACAATTGAATACTATTTATTGGGATTGTCCTGCATAAAACACCATCTTCAATTTTAATCTTAATAACTCTAAAATATGAACATATATATCTGTTTTGTTTCTTGAATGAAGTCATTTCTTGAATAAGCTAAAACCATTTCTAATATATCACTAAAATATGAACATATGTCTTTTGTTTTCTTTTAAAGAAAGTTGGCTTTAAAAATCTTGAAATATTGCTTATAGTAAACTCTTGATAGAATTGAATTTTCAAGAGGTGATCCAACTTCAAAATGGGCTTCCATTAAGGCTTCTATAGGACACCCGGAGCCATTTAACCTGAAATATGTCGCTGCTGGAAATGAGGATTGCCGAAAAAAGAACTATTGTGGTATTCGTGTTTTTCTTATGTATTTATTTAAAACGGAATGTGATTGTTCTTTGCAAACATACATCAACACTTATAATTATTTAGGCCAATATGTGGCACAAAAACTATTGCTGGAACTCATTCACTTGTTTTCCTGTTAAATCTTTGAATGACCAGGAAACTACTTGAAATTCTATAGTGCGATAAGACATGCTTATCCAGGTATCAAAGTTATCTCAAACTGTGATGGTTCTTCAACGCCTCTAGATCACTCTGCTGATGTGTATGTTTATCATGTAATATATCTTAACTCGATTTCTTTGATTACTGATTTCAATGGAGTACTATTTTTTAATTCTGATATAGACACTAATCCACTTATAGTATCTTATCTCACCATTTTTTTTGGTTAGATTTATACAAGCGCAAATGACATGTTTTCTAGGGCTACAACATTTAACATGAAGTGGTCCAAAGGTTTTAAAAACTCTCTTAAACACTCTTCTATTTATTGTTTATTATTGACATTTACTTTTGTGCTCAATCCGGTTGAACACTTTACAGGCATTTGTAAGTGAGTATGTGGGGACTGGAAAGGATGATAGCCAAGGAAGTCTTTGGCAGCCCTAGCTAAAGCCGGGATCCTTATTGGACTGGAAAAGAACAAGTTTATTGAAGTTTCTTATTAAATTTTATTGAGTATTTACGTAGAAGGTATTAATAATGCATAAAATTGAAAGATGGTCGATAAAATCCGACCTGCTACAGAACATAATATTTATTAAATCAGTATAAAACATTCATCTAGTTTACTAAATATGGAACTCATCATTTTCATTTTTTTTCTTTCTTTTTGGTGCAGTGATGTTGTCAAAATGGCTAGCTAAGCTTCACTTTTTTATAGGAGGTAATTTCTTATGTTAAGCCAGGAGTATATTATAGATTGGTTTACCCTTTCCTTTAGATATAAAACTATATGTCTATACCTATTAGCCAAAAGGTAAAGTAGATAATTCACTATTTCATGTTTCTAAACTATTGCTTAATAAACAAATTCAGAAAAGTGTCTTAAGAGGATTTCATTACTCTACATTACAGGAAAACTATTTCTAATTCAAATGTTTAGATAAATAAATTATGTACCTTCACGACGGGCAAACTAAGATTTTTGTCGTTTTTCTTTCATTAGGTGGAACCCCATTTCAATTGTATTCAACTCTTTTTCAGCTCTATGGAACTCCTAGCTACTGGATGGATTTATTTTTCTCATAGTCAAATGGAGCAACACTTTTGAATTCATCACTTCGAACAACCGCTTGAAACTCCTTAATTGCATCAGTAATTACTTGGCAAATCCCTGTTGATAACAAAAATTACATACGGATGAAGGTAATGAAAACAACTCGTATAAGGAAAATTATTTAAGAAACTCATTTTAACTTATGTTGAAAGTTTGTTGAATCTTTTAGAGCAAAATAACTATTTATTGTATGTTTTAATATAATTAGTAAAATTAAATTATATTTTATTGTATGTTACAATGACATTAGTTAATAAAAATAAATTTGAAATTTACATTTAACTTACTGGTATTAATAACTTAGAATTACAATTAGTAAAGAGATAAAATAAAATAAATTTAATTTAATAAATAATAACAATTTTTAGTGACAGACAATACCGTAGGAATAAATCAATTTTTTATTTTTATCCTTTTTTAGTGACAGACAATAGTGTAGGAATACATCAACTCTTTATTTATATTTATCTAGTGTTTAGTGACAGTCATTATTGTAGGTAGAAATCAAAAACATGTAGTAACATACCTCAGAACATGTAGTGACATTCTTCAAAGTGTAGGAGAACACCCCTTAAATTTGACACTAAATTTGAGTGTCACTCAAAATATTATTGACCTTTACCTACAGTTTTTTACTTTTAATGACAAATTTTGTATGTCACGATAAGTCCATTTTTTTGTAGTGCAATGAATTCTACGTTGTTTGGTTGTTTTCTATGCACATTGGGAGAAGAAATTAATATATTACCTATAATATGCGAATGAAACTTTGTTAATTGTGAAAGATTGTAGATAATTATGATTTATCAATGCTTGGTTGGAATGAATATTAAATCATATATTTGAGATCATGGACAACTAGATTCTTGTCATATAAGGTTTGAGGGTTTCCATTCAACTAGATTCTTGCAATATAAGAACTTTACTAATCTTGAGACATGTTTCTTATTAGGTGGGTGTGATGAAAAGAAGATAACGATAGAATTAATGCATTAATAAAGTCATTAACTGAAGCACAAGTTGTGCCTAAACAATGCTAAATTTCTAACATACTACAACATTCTTTTTAATAACTCCAATTCCCATCGAAATAATTTCATCCCCATACACAACTTTAATTTTGAGTTCAGATACATAAGTTTCATTTCCTAAAAAGATATAAATTTAATAACCTCATCATGTTCCTAAACCCCAACTCACTTTTCTCTTTATCTTGACACACATTTTTCCGTTTAAATTTTTTGTCTTCTTCGTTCCTCACCATTAAACTTATTTAAAAATATATTTAAGTTTAAAAATGCACAAAAAAGCGGATACATATTGCTTAATGTAACACGAGTCAGCATACAAGAAAATATCAAATTAACTACAAACACACATATGCGTAAATTCGCCTAAAATCTTATATTTGAAAATGTGTACACTATAAAATATAAAAATATAATATTTGATATTTATATTACTCATTTAGTCTAACATGTACAAGATTAAAACATCATATAAATAAAATTAATCCAAAATTTAATTAACATATATTCTAAAATAATTTTAACACCTATATTTCATCAATAAAATAATTTATTATAAAATTTGGAGTATTAAAGTACCTTTATCGTCTCTTCAACCAAGAGTCGTTCATATTGATCCTCAAAAGAAGATTTTTTTTTAAATTAACCTTCAAAGTTCATATGACTAGACTTTATTTCCCTCATATTGACCCACAATTTAACCTTGACATCAACACCTAATGCTCCCATCGCACCAATTAAATTGATCATATTCCACATAATTTAAATTGTTTAGTGTTTTAAGGAATAATTTTATTTCGTGTGATGGGATATTTGTTTATTTATGAACATAAATTTGAATTCTCATTTCTTAGATTCAGTTTTAAAAAGTTGGTTCTCTAATAGGTATAGTAAATCTAATATTTATTGAGAGAAGAGGATCATGAATTTATTATTTTAAATAAAATTATTGTAAAAAATTAAAATTATTAATAATAATTCAAAATGGATTTTTATCTTGACATTTGTTGATAAAAAATAATTAATTAATTGTCCATAAATTATAAATAAAGAAACTAAAGGAGATTAAAGAAGTGAATCTGTTATAAAAATAAAAATAAAAATGACCACATACATAAGTTTACATATATAATTATATATGGTATGTAAAACATATACGATCAATTTTTTTTAAAGGTATACAACGTCAATCTTATTATTATTACTATGTTGCATATTTATAGTGTATGCTTTGGCCTTCTCTCTGACCCATTCCCTTTACCTTTCCCATTCGCTTTCCCTTTCTTCCCTTGTTATTTCCTTTACCTTATACTTTGCTTCCTTTTCCTTTTGTTTTGCTTCCTCTGCCAAAACTCTTTCCTTCTGCTTTGCTTCCTTTTCCAAAGCTATTCTCTTCTGCTTTGCTTCCTTTTCCTTTTGCTTTGCTTCCCTTTCCTTCTGCTTTGCTTCCATTTCCAGATGCTTTTCATAAGCTTTTGCCCTTGCGCTTGATGCCTTTGCCTTTTGCTTTGTTAGCCGTTCCTTCAGCATTGCTACCAGTTTCTGCTCCTTCTTTGCTTTAGTACTTTTCTTTTGCAATTTTACTGCAATCTTCCTATATCTCTCTCTCTTCTTCTTTGCTTCTTTTTCCATCATTATTTCTTCCCTTGTTTTATTTCCCGCACCAACGGACATATTTTGATCAAAAGATTCTATATCTATGGGTTTTCGCCCACCATCAAGCTTATCTACCAAAAAAAAATTCTTTGACTCTTTTTTATATTGTTTACCTTCTTTAAATGTCTCTGTTGCCACAACAGATAAAAGACACAGTGAACAAAGGAAACACAAATTAAAAGCTTTGATTTTCATCACTATAATTTTTAAGAATTTAATTGTTGTGAAACATAAGAATATAATCGGCTAGATATATAGTTATGAAAATCAAAAGTAGATTTATTAAATAATATATTCTTTAATTGACTTTTGAGAATATTGAGCCATTGAAGGGTTATTGAGGTAGGTAAAGTGTTTAAACTTTGACAACTACGAGATTGCTTGATAATTTCTTTAATAATAAACATAATTCTAGACTTTTAGTAAACATAATTAGCATACGTTGTCAATAAAAAATAGTTATTGACAAAATAAAAAAAAAATTACTCTATTTACGTAAATGTTATTTTTTATAAGTTCCGTTAAAAAAAGTATAATGTAGCCCTTAAGATGTTAATGTGTGCATAACAGTGTTGATGTAGTAAAATAAAAAATAAATATATTTTTTAAAATAATTTTTATTAAGAATAAAAATTTGAAAAAATTCTTTGAATTCTTCTAACCTAAAAAATGAAACTCAATGTGGTTTCTAGAATTCTTCTATCCAAAACTTAAAAGATTAATATAAGAATCATCTATTTTTATAATTTTCAAGTCCGTATTGTTATACATACATTGACATTGTAACCGCTACATGACATTTTAAATTCACCTGTATCTGCAAAATGTTTTGTGAGAAAAAACTGAGTCATTTTCCAAATCCTTGTCAAGAACCTCTTCCATTAAGGGGTTTCTTCCTTTTAGTTTATGTGGTCATTTCATTTGCTTGGAACACTGAAAAATGCACTATGAATTCAGAATTGACAATTCCATTTAGTAGTACTATACTTTTCTTATAGTCATAATACTAAGAGCACCTTTGAGATTACTTTTGTTAAAGTAATATTCTCAAAAGTAGATTTATTAAATAATATATTATTTAATTGACTTTTGAGAATATTGAGCCATTGAAGGATTATTGAGGTAGGTAAAGTGTTTAAACTTTGACAACTACGAGATTGCTTGATAATTTCTTTAATAATAAACATAATTCTAGACTTTTAGTAAACATAATTAGCATACGTTGTCAATAAAAAAAATTACTCTATTTACGTAAATGTTATTTTATATAAGTTCCGTTAAAAGAAGTATAATGTAGCCCTTAAGATGTTAATGTGTGCATAACTGTGTTGATGTAGTAAAATAAAAAATAAATATATTTTTTAAAATAATTTTTATTAAGAATAAAAATTTGAAAAAATTCTTTTAATTCTTCTAACCTAAAAAATGAAACTCAATGTGGTTTCTGGAATTCTTCTATCCAAAACTTAAAAGATTAATATAAGAATCATCTATTTTTATAATTGTCAAGTCCGTATTGTTATACATACATTGACATTGTAACCGCTACATGACATTTTAAATTCACCTGTAACTGCAAAATGTTTTGTGAGAAAAAACTGAGTCATTTTCCAATTCCTTGTCAAGAACCTCTTCCATTAAGGGGTTTCTTCCTTTTAGTTTATGTGGTCATTTCATTTGCTTGGAACACTGAAAAATGTACTCTGAATTCAGAATTGACAATTCCATTTAGTAGTACTATACTTTTCTTATACTCATAATACTAAGAGCGCCTTTGAGATTACTTTTGTTAAAGTAATATTCTCAAAAGTAGATTTATTAAATAATATATTATTTAATTGACTTTTTAGAATATTGAGCCATTGAAGGGTTATTGAGGTAGGTAAAGTGTTTAAACTTTGACAACTACGAGATTGCTTGATAATTTCTTTAATAATTAACATAATTCTAGACTTTTAGTAAACATAATTAGCATACGTTGTCAATAAAAAATAGTTATTGACACAATAAAAAAAAATTACTCTATTTACGTAAATGTTATTTTTTATAAGTTCCGTTAAAAAAAGTATAATGTAGCCCTTAAGATGTTAATGTGTGCATAACAGTGTTGATGTAATAAAATAAAAAAATAAATATATTTTTTAAAATATATTTTATTAAGAATAAAAATTTGAAAAAATTCTTTGAATTCTTCTAACATAAAAAATGAAACTCAATGTGGTTTCTGGAATTCTTCTATCCAAAACTTAAAAGATTAATATAAGAATCATCTATTTTTATATTTGTCAAGTCCGTATTGTTATACATACATTGATATTGTAACCGCTACATGACATTTTAAATTCACCTGTATCTGCAAAATGTTTTGTGAGAAAAAACTGAGTCATTTTCCAATTCCTTGTCAAGAACCTCTTCCATTAAGGGGTTTCTTCCTTTTAGTTTATGTGGTCATTTCATTTGCTTGGAACACTGAAAAATGCACTCTGAATTCAGAATTGACAATTCCATTTAGTAGTACTATACTTTTCTTATACTCATAATACTAAGAGCGCCTTTGAGATTACTTTTGTTAAAGTAATATTCTCAAAAGTAGATTTATTAAATAATATATTATTTAATTGACTTTTTAGAATATTGAGCCATTGAAGGGTTATTGAGGTAGGTAAAGTGTTTAAACTTTGACAACTACGAGATTGCTTGATAATTTCTTTAATAATAAACATAATTCTAGACTTTTAGTAAACATAATTAGCATACGTTGTCAATAAAAAATAGTTATTGACACAATAAAAAAAAATTACTCTATTTACGTAAATGTTATTTTTTATAAGTTCCGTTAAAAAAAGTATAATGTAGCCCTTAAGATGTTAATGTGTGCATAACAGTGTTGATGTAATAAAATAAAAAATAAATATATTTTTTAAAATAATTTTTATTAAGAATAAAAATTTGAAAAAATTCTTTGAATTCTTTTAACCTAAAAAATGAAACTCAATGTGGTTTCTGGAATTCTTCTATCCAAAACTTAAAAGATTAATATAAGAATCATCTATTTTTATAATTGTCAAGTCCGTATTGTTATACATACATTGACATTGTAACCACTACATGACATTTTAAATTCACCTGTATCTGCAAAATGTTTTGTGAGAAAAAACTGAGCCATTTTCCAATTCCTTGTCAAGAACCTCTTCCATTAAGGGGTTTCTTCCTTTTAGTTTATGTGGTCATTTCATTTTTTTGGAACACTGAAAAATGCACTCTGAATTCAGAATTGACAATTTCATTTAGTAGTACTATACTTTTCTTATACTCATAATACTAAGAGTGCCTTTGAGATTACTTTTGTTAAAGTAATATTGTTCTTCTGCATGAAAAAGTTGGTTGAATCTGTCTTGAATAAAGTCATAGAGGAGTTTGAGCATTGCATTGCAAGCCCAGATGAATAGGTATGATACTTTTCACCTTTTAAGTAATGCCATTAGTTATTAAGTTATTGGCTAGTCACTTTGAGTCATTATTATACTTATTTTTAGGAAAAATAATTCTTCAGAAATGCAGTGTCCTAAAGCGATGGAACTGCAACAAAGTTTACTATTCCAAGATTCCTGTGTAATAAAGAAAGAGGAATGCATCCATGCAACAAAGTTTACGCATGATTTTCTCAAAGCATATCACCATTTACGAATAAATTCATTTGCAACCTTCTTATAACTGATTTGTTATTCTCTAAAATACTCATTTGAATATTCTTTTTTCTTACCAAAGGATTTGATATACTGAAACCATTATTTGCCGCCAAACTTTCCTTTTATTGCTAGACAATGTACATGATTGTCTCTTTTTTTATTTATAATTTTTATGATTGACATATCTTGATCATCGCTTATTTTGAACGTCCACAACAATTTGGCCAACGCGTTAGCCAATATCTTCTCGAGGAATATGATGGAATCTGACTTTTTAAAAATGTTTAAATATGTATTTGATCCTTATAATTATAATATTTTTTATTTATTTTGGTCCTCCTAAATCTTTTTGTTTGATTCACATCCCTGCGAATACATATTCATTTTAAAATGGTCTCTCAGTCCAACTTCTCTTAGAGAAGTTATAACACTGTTAAACTGACGTGACAATGTTTTAATTAATTTTTTAATAAAAAAACAAAAAATACATTAAAAATTAAAAATCTGATTATTTTTTTAAAGGGAAACCAAAATTGATATATAAAATTTCTATTGTCTCTTTCTTCTCATTATGAATACATGGTTTGATTTTTCAAAAATTTCAAACGATTTATTTATGTAGAAAATCAATTGTTTGATCTTCGTGTCAATCCACCTCAACCTCCACCACAATATACCTAACATTTTTTCCAAGAATCAACGCACAATACAAAACAAACAACAAAATAAATATTATATATCAACATCAACTCGCACTCAGCCTCCTTATATTTATTCACACACACCATATTAATTTTACGGGTTTACGTGAGCAGAACAATTTAATTTTGACAACCAACAACCACAACACAATTGTCGAATATCCTTTGTATCAAACGAAGAAAAATTATTGTATAACACGTTCAATACTTGTTATAATATATTTGAGTCCGCTACTCAATTACTTAATAATATGTATCAACAAAACTTTCAGATTTCAAGTTTTGGAAATGCATATACTCCATTAAATCAAATATCCAATTGGACTCAAGGTGGAAGTAGTTTTTATGCAGCATTTTTCTTTCGACATTCTTAAGAGCAAGAAAATGATGATCAAGAAGAAGAAGAAAAACAAACTCATATGTAGCAAGGCGTTGTCAAAATCTTGTATGTGCGAGAAACTTCGACAATATGGTATTAGAAGCCATTTTCGACATTAATTTTATCGTAATTTTTGTAAAATTTATGATTTTTTTATGAATGAATTATACATTTGCAAATGGACTTATAACTAAGAAAATAAAAAATAAAAAAATTATTTTAGTATATAATTTTAAAAAATTAGTAGTTTGATAATTTTTTTAAAAAAATTGGGTTATTGAAAAGGAAAAACCCTCAAAAGTTACGTTAGTTTTAATTTTAATTGGCTTTATTCCTTGGATTACACAATGTAATTTTGCTTGGTTTATGAAATGTTAAGAAACAACATTTCCAAAGTAACATTACTTAAAATCTAATCCTTTCCGAAAGACGACTTGTTAAAGGTGACATGAAGGATAAAAAAACCAAAAAAGAGAGGTCCTGCTGTAGGAAAAAAGCCAATAAATCATTCAAAAGCAAGTCAAATGTATGTATCAATTAAAAAATCTATCTCATTTCTGAAACTATTTTATTAGCTTTTTAATAATCCATAGAAATATCGTTTTTGTTTCTTTTCTGGGATGGATTTGGAGTGAGGCTTTCGAGAGTTTAACCATCGATAAAAAGGTATAAATTTTTTCAATTGTACTACTTAATTAGTACTATTTGCATTTGTAATCCTATATCAAATTGAGTTTCAAATGTTATTTTTCTCTTTCAAGTATGTTTATTGATTAAGACTTTATTGGTTCAGGTGAAAGAACGTGTTGTTGTTGTGGACAAACTGGTTGAGGCTGGTGAAGTTTTTTGTACAGGAACTGTTGTTGGTGTTGCTCCTATAGGGAGCATCACATATCAGAATAGAAGGTAAAATAATGGATTTAGATACAATGAATGTCCGTGTCAACTTTTTGGTTTCAGGAACTATTCTTAGAGAACCTTACAAGTTCAAGAACCATGATGGGGTTTGACTCTTAACATATTTATTAAGTTAACATTTTCTCAATCTAATTATAATTGAAAGCCCAATTGAAAGTGAGTTGCAACCATATAATTGTCAGTGCTTCAATCTAATCCTAATCTTACTGTCTTGTAAAAAATATGTCTTTAAAATTGAGGTTGACACATTTGAGTGGACAGATTATGGTATGATACCTCAACAATTGAATACTATTTATTGGGATTGTCCTGCATAAAACACCATCTTCAATTTTAATCTTAATAACTCTAAAATATGAACATATATATCTGTTTTGTTTCTTGAATGAAGTCATTTCTTGAATAAGCTAAAACCATTTCTAATATATCACTAAAATATGAACATATGTCTTTTGTTTTCTTTTAAAGAAAGTTGGCTTTAAAAATCTTGAAATATTGCTTATAGTAAACTCTTGATAGAATTGAATTTTCAAGAGGTGATCCAACTTCAAAATGGGCTTCCATTAAGGCTTCTATAGGACACCCGGAGCCATTTAACCTGAAATATGTCGCTGCTGGAAATGAGGATTGCCGAAAAAAGAACTATTGTGGTATTCGTGTTTTTCTTATGTATTTATTTAAAACGGAATGTGATTGTTCTTTGCAAACATACATCAACACTTATAATTATTTAGGCCAATATGTGGCACAAAAACTATTGCTGGAACTCATTCACTTGTTTTCCTGTTAAATCTTTGAATGACCAGGAAACTACTTGAAATTCTATAGTGCGATAAGACATGCTTATCCAGGTATCAAAGTTATCTCAAACTGTGATGGTTCTTCAACGCCTCTAGATCACTCTGCTGATGTGTATGTTTATCATGTAATATATCTTAACTCGATTTCTTTGATTACTGATTTCAATGGAGTACTATTTTTTAATTCTGATATAGACACTAATCCACTTATAGTATCTTATCTCACCATTTTTTTTGGTTAGATTTATACAAGCGCAAATGACATGTTTTCTAGGGCTACAACATTTAACATGAAGTGGTCCAAAGGTTTTAAAAACTCTCTTAAACACTCTTCTATTTATTGTTTATTATTGACATTTACTTTTGTGCTCAATCCGGTTGAACACTTTACAGGCATTTGTAAGTGAGTATGTGGGGACTGGAAAGGATGATAGCCAAGGAAGTCTTTGGCAGCCCTAGCTAAAGCCGGGATCCTTATTGGACTGGAAAAGAACAAGTTTATTGAAGTTTCTTATTAACTTTTATTGAGTATTTACGTAGAAGGTATTAATAATGCATAAAATTGAAAGATGGTCGATAAAATCCGACCAACTACAGAACATAATATTTATTAAATCAGTATAAAACATTCATCTAGTTTACTAAATATGGAACTCATCATTTTTATTTTTTTTCTTTCTTTTTGGTGCAGTGATATTGTCAAAATGGCTAACTAAGCTTCACTTTTTTATAGGAGGTAATTTCTTATATTAAGCCAGGAGTATATTATAGATTGGTTTACCCTTTCCTTTAGATATAAAACTATATGTCTGTACCTATTAGCCAAAAGGTAAAGTAGATAATTCACTATTTCATGTTTCTAAACTATTGCTTAATAAACAAATTCAGAAAAATGTCTTAAGAGGATTTCAGTACTCTACATTACAGGAAAACTATTTCTAATTCAAATGTTTAGATAAATAAATTATGTACCTTCACGACGGGCAAACTAAGATTTTTGTCGTTTTTCTTTCATTAGGTGGAACCCCATTTCAATTGTATTCAACTCTTTTTCAGCTCTATGGAACTCCTAGCTACTGGATGGAGTTATTTTTCTCATAGTCAAATGGAGCAACACTTTTGAATTCATCACTTCGAACAACCGCTTCAAACTCCTTAATTGCATCCGTAATTACTTGGCAAATCCCTGTTGATAACAAAAATTACATACGGATGAAGGTAATGAAAACAACTCGTATAAGTAAAATTATTTAAGAAACTCATTTTAACTTATGTTGAAAGTTTGTTGAATCTTTTAGAGCAAAATAACTATTTATTGTATGTTTTAATATAATTAGTAAAATTAAATTATATTTTATTGTATGTTACAATGACATTAGTTAATAAAAATAAATTCGAAATTTACATTTAACTTACTGGTATTAATAACTTAGAATTACAATTAGTAAAGAGATAAAATAAAATAAATTTAATTTAATAAATAATAACAAGTTTTAGTGACAGACAGTTCCGTAGAAATAAATCAATTTTTTATATTTATCTTTTTTTAGTGACAGACAACAGTGTAGAAATACATCAACTCTTTATTTATATTTATCTAGTTTTTAGTGACAGTCATTATTGTAGGTAGAAATCAAAAACATGTAGTAACATACCTCAGAACATGTGGTGACATTCTTCAAAGTGTAGGAGAACACCCCTTAAATTTGACACTAAATTTGACCTTTACCTACAGTTTTTTATTTTTAGTGACAAATTTTGTATGTCACGATAAGTTAATTTTTTTGTAGTGCACATTGGGAGAAAAAATTAATATATTACCTATAATATGCGAATGAAACTTTGTTAATTGTGAAATATTGTAGATAATTATGAATTATCAATGCTTGGTTGGAATAAATATTAAATCATATATTTGAGATCATGGACAACTAGATTCTTGTCATATAAGGTTTGAGGGTTTCCATTCAACTAGATTCTTGCAATATAAGAACTTTACTAATCTTGAGACATGTTTCTTATTAGGTGGGTGTGATGAAAAGAAGATAACGATAGAATTAATGCATTAATAAAGTCATTAACTGAAGCACAAGTTGTGCCTAAACAATGCTAAATTTCTAACATACTACAACATTTTTTTTTAATAACTCCAATTCCCATTGAAATAATTTCATCCCCATACACAACTTTAATTTTGAGTTCAGATAGATAAGTGTCATTTCCCAAAAAGATATAAATTTAATAACCTCATCATGTTCCTAAACCCCAACTCACTTTTCTCTTTATCTTGACACACATTCTTCCGTTTAAATTTTTTGTCCTCTTCTTTCCTCACAATTAAACTTATTTAAAAATATATTTAAGTTTAAAAATGCACAAAAAAGCGGACACATATTGCTTAATGTAATTGCTTGTGTATTTGATATTTGTAAACTTTATCTAGGTACATGTTGTGATTTCTTTGGTATTTATGAAAAGACATTTGTGTCAAGTTTGATTTAGTTCGCAACAATTTGACCCTTTGTGTATAATTTTTAATTTAAAAATTGTGTCTTTTAAATCTACTATAATTATTACTATAATATTTTTCAAAATAATAACATAAAAATGCATCATCTTTATAGATTAGTCGAAATGATAAAATAAATAAATAAAACATCAACGAGTTATACTAATTACTAAATCAAAATGAATATGTATAAAATCATGATACTATAACAACTATAAAGAAATAAATAAAATCAATATCAATATTACTTATATCTCAAGATAATTATTTATAAAATAATTAATTAAAATAAGATAAATTTAAAAATAATTAAATATAATTGTGTGCAAACTTAACACGAGTCAGCAGACAAGAAAATATCAAGTTAACTACAAACATACATATGCGTAAATTCGCCTAAAATCTTATATTTGAAAATGTGTACACTATAAAATATAAAAATATAATATTTGATATTTATATTACTCATTTAGTCTAACATGTACAAGATTAAAACATCATATAAATAAAATTAATCCTAAATTTAATTTACATATATTCTAAAATAATGTTAACACCTATATTTCATCAATAAAATAATTTATTATAAAATTTGGAGTATTAAAGTACCTTTATCATCTCTTCAACCAAGAGTCGTTCATATTGATCCTCAAAAGAAGACTCTTTTAAAAATTAACCTTCAAAGTTCATATGACTAGACTTTATTTCCCTCACATTGACCCACAATTAACCTTGACATCAACACCTAATGCTCCCATCGCACCAATTAAATTGATCATATTCCACATAATTTAAATCGTTTAGTGTTTTAAGGAATAATTTTATTTCGTGTAATGGGATATTTGTTTTGGCATATTTCTACTATTTGTTTATTTATGAACATAAATTTGAATTCTCATTCCTTAGATTCAATTTTAAAAAGTTGGTTCTCTAATAGGTATAGTAAATCTAATATTTATTGAGAGAAGAGTATCATGAATTTATTATTTTTAATAAAACTATTATAAAAAATTAAAATTATTAATAATAATTCAAAATGGATTTTTATATTGACATTTGTTGATAAAAAATAATTAATTAATTGTCCATAAATTATAAATAAAGGAACTAAAGGAGATTAAAGAAGTGAATTTGTTATAAAAATAAAAATAAAAATGACCACATACATAAGTTTACATAAATAATTATACATGGTATGTAAAGCATATACCATCAATTTTTTTTTAAAAGTATACAACGTCAATCTTATTATTATTACTATGTTGCATATTTATAGTGTATGCTTTATTTTATATTTTATTTTTACAACTAATAATGCTTTGGCCTTCTCTCTGACCAATTCCCTTTCCCTTTCCCTTTCTTCTCTTGTTTTATTTCTCTTTGTTGGGCTTTTCTCTGATCCTTTCCATTTCCCTTTCCCTTTCTTCCCTTGTTATTTCCTTTGCCTAATACTTTGGTTCCGTTTCGTTCTGCTTTGCTTCCTCTGCCAAAACTCTTTCCTTTTGCTTTGCTTCCTTTTCCTTCTGCTTTGCTTCCTTTTCCAAAGTTATTCTCTTCTGCTTTGCTTCCTTTTCCTTTTGCTTTGCTTCCCTTTCCTTTTGCTTTGCTTCCATTTCCAGATGCTTTTGATAAGCTTTTGCCCTTGCGTTTGATGCATTTACCTTTCGCTTTGCTAGCCGTTCCTTCAGCATTGCTAACTCTTTCTGCTCCTTCTTTGCTTTAGTACTTTTCATTTGCAGTTTTACTGCAATCTTCGTATATCTCTCTCTCTTCTTCTTTGCTTCTTTTTCCATCATCAATTCTTCCTTTGTTTTATTTCCCACACCAACGAGCATATTTTGATCAAAAGATTCTATATCTATGGGTTTTCGCCCACCATCAAGCTTATCTACCAAAAAAAAATTATTTGACTCTTTTGTATATTGTTTACCTTCTTTTAATGTCTCTGTTGCCACAACAGATAAAAGAAACAATAAACAAAGGAAACACAAATTAAAAGCTTTGATTTTCATCACTATAATTTTTAAGAATTTAATTTTTGTGAAACATAAGAATATAATCGGCAAGATATATAGTTATGAAAATCAAAAGTAGATTTATTAAATAATATATTATTTAATTGACTTTTGAGAATATTGAACCATTGAAGGGTTATTGAGGTAGGTAAAGTGTTTAAACTTTGACAACTACGAGATTGCTTTATAATTTCTTTAATAATAAACATAATTCTAGACTTTTAGTAAACATAATTAGCATACGTTGTCAATAAAAAATAGTTATTGACACAATAAAAAAAATTACTCTATTTACGTAAATGTTATTTTTTATAATTTCCGTTAAAAAAAAGTATAATGTAGCCCTTAAGATGTTAATGTGTGCATAATAGTGTTGATGTAGTAAAATAAAAAATAAATATATTTTTTAAAATAATTTTTATTAAGAATAAAAATTTGAAAAAATTCTTTGAATTCTTCTAACCTAAAAAATTGTCAAGAACCTTTTCCATTAAGGGGTTTCTTCCTTTTAGTTTTTGTGGTCATTTCATTTGCTTGGAACACTGAAAAATGCACTCTGAATTTAAAATTGACAATTCCATTTAGTAGTACTATACTTTTCTTATACTCATAATACTTAGAGCGCCTTTGAGATTACTTTTGTTAAAGTAATATTGTTCTTCTGCATGAAAAAGTTGGTTGAATCTGTCTTGAATAGAGTCATAGAGGAGTTTGAGCATTGCATTGCAAGCCCAGATGAATACGTATGATACTTTTCACCTTTTAAGTAATGCCATTAGTTATTAAGTTATTGGCTAGTCACTTTGTGTCATTATTATACTTATTTTTAGGAAAAATAATTCTTCAGAAATGCAGTGTCCTAAAGCGATGGAACTGCAACAAAGTTTACTATGCCAAGATTCCTGCGTAATAAAGAAAGAGGAATGCATCCATAAAAATCATGATGCTGAATCTGAGGAATCACATAAACAACTTATGAAGCAACAAATGCTCTTTGATGAACGACAGAAAGATATTCGAGTGGGGAGCAACAACAATATTATTTTAGTTTTTGCTGATTGTCGTTGTATCTTTATATTCTATCTAGATAAGACTATATATTTTTATCTTACCTTGATTGCAATTTGAGTTCCTCTATTTATACCAATTTACAGAGTTGATTTCTTTATTTTAAAAGTCGACAATTTTGGTTCATCTCTCATATTTTTAAACTAAAAAATGACGATTTATTATATTTTAATGATGCGACATACGATTTCATGATTTATAACCGTATAGATGCATTAATTATTCATAGTCACACTATTAAATTACAAAAAAAAAAAAAGAATTTTTTTTGAAGTTGAAGGTGAAGTTTTTATAGCATTTTAATGCGATTTCATGTATGTTAATTATTTTATATCATCGTATGATATGTCGCATTATTTAAAACATGTCAATTGTCATTTTTTAGTTAAACAATCAAAATTAAAGATCAAAATTATTATATTTTAAAATAGAATGATCGATTTCATAAATTAATAAAAATAAATAAATAAATAAATAAATAAATAAAAACGAAAACTACAATTAAGTCTTTTATCTTTATTTTGCTTAATATGCTTTTAAATTGTATCATTTGTATCCCGAAAAAGTACTTCAGTTGTGTGGATTAAGATACTACAAAAGTCTTATACTATGTAGAATATCTAGGGTTATATCGCATGCACTAACAAATTCTCTCTAATTAACCACTAACAAATTATCGAACTCGGGTGTCGTTACATTCATTAGTTGATGTCGACCATTGATTGATTTAAGACCGATGGATCACATTACTCCTTCACAAAATCATCTTTACCATCAACCATAGATCAGACAACCAAGACGAGTAATTGCGTGACACAATTACTACATCTATGCCAAATCATAATTTGTCTCTCTTTATTTTGTTAGGGTATATTTGGATTGATACTGTATGATAAAATGAAATATAGCATAATGAAATGAAAAGTCTGGTTATATTTTAAAAATGGATATCATTTTATTTTATCTCATTCCACCCAATACCACCATATATGTTGTGTGCTTTTAAATTGCATTCATTGTATTTGTAGTATTATTAACCAACTTTGCTCACCTCTGATTAAACTACCTTATAAAAAAATTTATATTATCAATCACTCAATTATTAAATTATTAATAATATTTGATTTTTATTATGATTAGTTATAAAATCATTTACAATATTAATCATAATTTGACTTCGTAAATTTTGATAAGTACATAAAAATTAAACTTAATTATTAAATATCATTGTATTAATTATTAATTTGTTACTATTATATTGGAGGTGAAAATTAAAATTACAACCATTTTATCGCTTCATTTCTTAATTATTAAGGGTCGATCTAATATCTTATGAGATCTAAAGCAAGATTATCGGACAATGCCTTTTCAAAGTTAATAAAAAATTATTAATATTTTTATTTAAAATTGATCTTTTGCACTT
>JBBPBT010000498.1:5631397-5644003 GCA_037974875.1 Cicer bijugum
TTAATATTAAAAAAAAAAAAACACTTACAACGATATAATATCTTCATCATAAATAGTTGAATCATTCTATAATTTTAATTAATTTAATTAATAATACAATCAACACATATATCAATTCAAATAATGATTATGTCACAAAATTAAAAATTAAGAGGTTTTTGGTGGCTTTTTTGTAGATTTTTTATACATCTTTTTTTTTAATATATTAAATTGTCACACTTTTAAAAAAATAATACCAAACTGTCCTATTTTTAGCATTACTAGATCATCGCATGTATGGTCGGCTACTTCCCGAAAGTTTTTTTTTTTTTTAAATCTAATAGAAGATCGCATTTTTAAGATGCGACCAAGCACTAGGCGTAGGGATGGGAATAGGCTAGGCCGTCCGAAGGGCCCTATGGCCTCACCTACTTATGGTCACCTATTTAATAAAAAGGTTAGGCTCATACTATTTTTAAAGCCTATTTATTTAAATAGGTCAGACTCTAGCTTATAAAAAAACCTATTAGACCTTACAGGTCGTCCTATATATATTTATTACTTATTAATATTATTTTTTATTATTATATTAATAATATTATTTTTTATTTTAAATTCTATCAATTAGACAACCACTTACTAATCATTCCATATTTAGTAGTCATTTCATATTCGGTAGCGGTTCTATATTTGGTAGTCGTTTCATATTCGGTAACCGTTCAATTAGTCAATCACTCAATAATTGTTTCTTAATTATTTAAGATGTAATAATAGATGCGTTTAAAAAGGCTTTTAAAAAGGCTTTCAGGCCAGGCCACACTATTAGGCCAGGCTAGGTCCAAAAAAAAATTTATGATAGGTCGTAGGTCAGACTTAGACCGAAAAAATAAATCGTAGGCCAGGCTCAAGCCTTTCAAAGCCTGGCCTATTCCCACCCCTAACTAGGCGTACAAATTTTTTTTTTCTTCACATTTTTGCAATTACAAAATTATTTATTTAATAAAATAAAAATAATTATAATATCATAAAATACAAAGTATTATTAATAAATTAAAATAAAATTGTTAAAATAAAATTATATTAATAATAATAAAGTAAATTATATTAATAAAATAAAATAAATAAAATTAAACAAATAAAATACATTAAATTAAAGAAAAAATACCACAAATTGAATAAAAATATATATCAAATTCAAATTTTATTATTATTATTATTATTATTATTAATATTATTATTTATTAGATCAAGAAAAAAAATAGGAGGAAGTTGTTATAATGGAACACATGTTTGTTTTGACGCATTTATTTAATAGCATTTTTTTCTAATAATTTAATGCATTTTATTTTATTAATAGTATTTTGATTTTTTAAATATTTTAATTATTTTTTATTTATTAAATAATCAATAACTCAATTGTCGATAAAATAATTTTAAATACTAATTTAACTGCAAAATATGATTGTATTGTCAAAATAATATAACATGTTATTTATTTTCACACATCTACTCAAACGCATTAACTTTAATATATTGTTTGATTTTAATATTAAAATTTATATATTTTTATTATTATTTTTTAATTACAATAACAATATTTTTATTATTATTTATTTTTTGTTTATTAGATCCGAATAAAAATAGGAGGGTGTTGTTAGGAAAATGCGTTGTTATTTTATCGGCAAAATATTACGGTCACAATATTTGTTTTGGCTCAACGTTTAATGTATTATTTTTTAATTTAATGTATTTTATTTTACTAATAGTATTTTAATTTTTTAAATAATTTAAAAATAATTAAAATATTTAAAAAATCAAAATACTATTAATAAAATAAATAAAAGATATTAAATTAAAAGAAAAAAATGCGGTTAAATAGATGTGCCAAAATAAATAATGTGTTATATTAACATCTTCCTCATTTTGTTTTTGGATCTAATAAATAAAAATTAATAATAATTATAATAATAATAATAATAATAATAATAATAAAATTTGAATTTGATGTATTTTTTATTCAATTTGTGGTATTATTTTTCTTTAATTTAATGTATTTTATTTGTTTAATTTTATTTAATTAATTTTATTTACTTATTATTATTAATATAATTTTATTTTAATTTATTAATAAAATTTTGTTTTTTTAAATAATTATTTTTATTTTATTAAATAAATAATTTTAAAATTGCAAAAATGTGAAGAAGAAAAAAATTGTGATGCGACCCTCTATTGAATTAAAAAAAAAAAAAAAAGTCTTCAGGAAGTCGCGAGCATGTGATTGTCTAATAGTGCTAATAAGTAGGACATTTTAGTATTAGTTTTTAAAAGTGTAGCAATTTAATATTTTTTTTTAAAAAAAAATGATATATAAAAAAATTCATTTTTTATTAAGGAATTTTTATAATATATTATTGGGCGTCTATACCGTATAAAATTAAAGTAAAAGTATTCTAACATGCACCGACACCTAAATTTGTCATTCCAATCTCGGTGAAAATACAAGTTTGCTTTTTTAATCTTTTATAAAACGTCCAATTTTTTCACCACTCATTTGTTCATCCCTTTTTAAAACTTTATTGAATTCATTATAACTTTCGAATATTTTCAATTTTTTTAAATAAAAAATGTAAGTGGTATTCGAATTTTTCATACATTCAAAATAAAAGTTTTCAAATTTTTGAAAGATTTGAACAGTTTTGAAACTTTCAAAAAAGAAATTTTTCAAATTTTGTAAAGTGTCGAGCAATATAAAACTTTCATAATAGAAAAATTTCGAAACTTTTTAAATTTCGAAATTTTTTAAATTCAAAAACTTTCGAGATTTGAAAACCCTCGAATCTTTTTAAATTTGAAAACTTTCAAAATTTTCTAAATGTAATATTTATTCCAAAAATTTAAAATTTCTAAAACTATAAAATTTATTATAAATAATTATATTGATAAAATTATTTTTTCATTTTGATTAGATGGTACGTTTAGGAGTGAAGTGCAAGATACAATATTCAAAAAAATAATAATTTTTTACGATAGCTTTATGTGGCTCTACTCTAAACTCTTTCGTCTCACCCACACCACCAACTAATTAGCTACACATTACACAAAATTTGTGTTTCTTTTCTTTTTTTTTATTGAATTGATTGAAATTTAAATTCAATTATAAAATAAAAACAAAATTAAAAATCTATTTTTCTAGATATTTAAAATTTAATGAACCATATCCAAAGTCCTAGAATACGGTAAATACAGGAAAAATTAAATAATTATTTTTGTTCAACATGCGAAATTGCGAATATTACAAAATTTCTTTCTCTTGATCTGAACCTGTTGTCTCTCTCTCCTCACTCTCTGAATATTTTGGTCCGCTGCTCTGCGACTCCTCCACGGCAGCTCCGCCTCCACTTTTCGTTCTTTCGCGGTCTCATCTTCTCCAAGGTCTTTTCTCGACTCTCTCTTTCTTATATAGAATCCCACTCAATTTGCAATTTCAATTTACATCTTCACATCTCATCTCCATTTCACGATTCTTCCTTTTAATCACCAAATCCTAGGTTTTTTGCAATTTCTTCACTGCCTTAGATCTATGATGAGTTTCCTTACACAGCATTAGAATTAGAAAATTAAAATATATTTTTTTTATTAATATGATTTTCGATGTATATAGTTTGTGGTAGTTTTTGTGACTCCTTGAAATTCACCCGAGAAAGGCATTACGTAATTGCTATAATGAAGTGAAAAGATAAAATCAGTGGAATTAGAAAAACTATAAGTAATGTTATACCAATGGAGTTGGGTCTAGAGGAATGGTACTTAAATTTACTGCCCGAAGTTATTTGAATAGAATTTTAATTCCTTGTTTTGTTTCATCAAGTTTTGCAACAGAATTTTAATGAGGTTCAATTGTTCAAAATAAGGGTTTCAGGTTCTGGCAAAGGCTTTTGGAATGGCAGCGATTAATAGTCTTTACATCGTCAATAAGTCTGGTGGATTGATCTACTATAAGGTTCCATTACTCCTACTTTGGACGTGAAATTACTTTTATTTTGTTTTTTAAATGATATATTTTACTCAAAAGTGGTATCTTTGTTTGATGAGTATGCTGTGTTTTTAACTCGGTAGCACCGACACTTGTGATCAAAGATGTTTCCCATGTCCAACATGTGTTGGTGTTCCACACTGACACTGTGACACATTGATTACATTCTATAAATTTATTTTCTCAAATTATTACTGGTGTCAGCGTGTTAGTGTTCTGTGTCTTTGTTAGTATCTGGATTTCATATGTTGTTGATCAGGTCACATTAATATCTTGTAGAATGAGTTTCAGCCGATAAGTTTTATTAAAGATGACTAAGACACCATTGTATTTTTATCCCATTGGTTTGTCAGTATATATTAGTGGTGTCAAGTTATGTGCCTCAGTGTCTCTCAAAGATTTCAGTATATTTATGTAATTTATTGAATCGTCATATGATAATTAGGATATTACTTTACTTAGCTAGATGAAAATAATGATGATTCAATCTTCCTAACTTTTGTATTAATTATTAGACAATAATAGTAATTCTAGTTATATTGGCAGACTTGCAGCAATTTCTTGAATTATATTTGCAAAGCTGAACAGACTTAATATTAGTCTTTTGACAAATCCCAATGGCATCATTTAGTTCCTATGCATAACTATAAGTCTAGAATCAATGCCATCTAATGCAAAAAAGCTTTTGCTGTTGTTGCGCTGTTGAGTTAAAGCAATGCTTTATTTTTTAAAAAAATTGAAAACTATGATTTATAATTTGTTCAATTTTTTGATATTTAGGATTATGGGTCAGCTGGACGAATGGATACCAATGATACCTTGCGAGTGGCTAGCTTATGGCATTCAATGCATGCCATCTCTCAGCAGCTATCACCTGTGTCAGGTTGTTCAGGAATTGAACTACTCCAGGCTGACACATTTGATCTTCATTGCTTCCAATCACTGACAGGTATTGTTTTAAGCAACCCATTATGCTTGCATTTGAAATTCACATGGTGAATAATAATAGAATGAAGAATGAATGCCAAACATCATGTACATAATGTGCTGATTGGTATATAGCCTTGCAGGTACTTCCTGTGGCCAGGTTTAATGTAAGAAGTTTAGTAATATGTTAAGAAACTGTAGATAATTTTGGTAACATGAGTGTTCCTTGCTCATTTAATTTTGACATTTTACATATGGGACTATGTTTCTATCTTCCATATTTTGATATGCTATGCAAAGTTCATTGATGGTGAAGCTGCAAAGACTTTGACATGTTATATATATTGTAAATTAATATATCATTATTGTCATGGAGGCTGGGACATAAACTTAGTGAAAAGTTGTATTTGATATTCTATGTACTGCCAGTCATATATCAGATATTAGGCACTCACTGCTCAGTGCAAGTTTTTTGAATTCCATGCTGAGACAAAAGAAAATAAAGTTATTTATTACCTGATATGGGACTTTCCTAGTCTATGTAAAGTAAAGGTGGCAGGCATGCATATGCTTATTCTGATTTGGATGATGGTGAATTTGAGAGTTTAGATATTTCTAGATATTTGGCTGCTGTACGAGTTGTCACAATTTGCGGTTGAATTTTCACTGTCATGCTGTCATCTTAATTGGCCCTTTTCATTCATTGTGATGAAGTATTCCGTTTATTATCTGTGGCAAATTGAAGCACTATTTAATAATTTCCTATCCACACTCTTGTTTAGATTTTAGATTTTGTTATAACTTATAAGTCATGACATGTGAAATTAATTCTTCTCTCCAACAGGGACAAAGTTTTTTGCAGTATGTGAGCCTGGCACTCAACAAATAGAAAGTTTATTGAAATTCATATATGGATTGTATACGGATTATGTTCTGAAGAACCCCTTCTATGAGATAGAGATGCCTATTCGATGCGAGCTCTTTGATATCAACCTAACTCAGTCAGTACAAAAGGATCGAGTTGCACTGTTGGGTCAATAAATCGCTGGCCTAGACCTTGTTTTTGTTAATGACTGTCTTGTAAGATGTGCTACTCTGTTTTATTGTACCTGGTCTATGTATTTGCTTACAGAAAAGCTTTTTAAGATTCAAATATATGAGATTGGTCATTTCCTACCATGTTTTTCGCATACAAATGAGATATCTATATGTAGATCACTACCTACTTATTGGCCATATTTTTCTAACTCTTGCAGTTGTTATAGAGATGATGGTAATGGAAAATAAAAATAGTTTGATTGATGGTTAGTTGGTTAGTTTGTTAGATAGGTCGCTAGATTGGTGTTCCATATAGTGTTCTAACGCCACAACCACCTTTGAGTACTCTATAGGCCCTAGCCGTCACCTATATTGGAAAGTCTATCTGACAACACCACCGCAACCTATATCCCTCCATGGCCTCATTCTTTCTCCATGCAGAGCTTAATCCTTCATCTGCATCTGGAATTCTGTGGCAACATTGCTTTCTGTCTCAACACAATGAAGAAAGTCAAGAACTCCCCCTCACACCCCTCCATCGTCTGCTGGAGGAGCATATCTTATGTCGTTTTGGCAAGATGTGTAGTTGGATGGTAGCCCTCTAAAAGTTGCTTTCTCAAGATTAATTATTTTCGTGAGCATCTTTCCTTCGTAAGTTCTCAAAAGCTCTCTATGTTTGTTCGAATTAGCCAATCAAGATGTTATTTTAAAAAGCCAATCAAGATGTTTTTCTTTTTAAAATACATGTTTGGATTGATTAATTTAGACATATATTTGAGAACATAGGAGATAAAAGAAGCTGTCATTATTTTCACTTTGTGAGCATAGGGATTATTTGGTCCTATCTTTTGGAAATTATAAAGATAAGTTATGGGTGTCCCTCATAGGGGTCATGCTTATGTGTTTTGGATACTTTTAATTTGATTCTACCCTACTCATCTTACAAGTAGTGTTATATCCCCTGTACTCTTTCAGTTAAGCATAGTGTAATAATCTATTTCAAGGCTCATGGGTTATATTTCCATGACAAAAAATTGTATGACCCATTCCATAATTTATCCACACATTTTGGCTGTCAAATACATGTTGCAATCGAGTGTGATATCATGCAACAACTAATTTCCAAATTATATAATTAACAAAAAGATCAGTCAACAAACAATTATTATTTTTTTCACACGCGTGGGAATACCATAGGGCCACCGTGCACAATTTATCTTTGCAACATACACAGACTGGAGGCAAGGCTGTCTCTATTAAATTATCAATCAATCAATCCAGCACTTTAATTAATTTTATTCATGAACAAGAACGACACAGTTTAATAATCATGCTCTTGGAATCCTGTATACGTGCCAAATTTGTGAACACATCAAAGATATTATGTTAGCTCCTTTACATTACAAAGTTGAAAAAGTGAAGCATATATGTTGTAAATGCTATTTGTTGCTCCTTCTTTTGATTGTACAGATAGATAGATACTCTTTCATGTGTTAAGATAATATAAGTTTTTATATCTTTCCTTAAGACCCTAACCTTCCTTATTATCAAATGCAACATAGAGTACAACTTTAAATAAGCATTGCATAACGCATCAAAGTCCCACTTAATGATACCTACCCTCTTAACAAAAATATTTTAGAACAAAAGACAGGAGATAATGAAAATATAGGATTTGTTTGTTGCAGATTATAAAAAAGAGATTTCGACGTTTAATGATTAAAAGATTATTTGTTAGATATTTAAAAAAGCAAAAACATAAGTTGATTTATGTTTGAACACCTTAATGGAAAACACTTTTTTCAATAAATTATTTATAAAAATTGATCTTTACAAGAAGCTATTCAAAATAGCTTTTTATTTTAAAAAAATTTAAATTATTTTTCAGATTCCAATTTTTTTAACAGATGAAAACTCCAAAAAATGATATTTTTTTTTTAAAATGATTATTTTAAAAAAAAACTTGTATCAAAGGCAGTCATGATAATCTCCTAAAGTAGTGGCTACCAATAATTGTATATTTAAGATGTTGGTCTATAAAGTTAAGAAAAAAATATTGTTGGGGTATGCATGTGCAGGGGTAAGCCTAAAAGATTTTCGGTTAGGAATCCCAACAAGAACCAGCGCATGTGCACTTGATTTGTCACTTATATGTTCTGTGGCTTTAAGGAAAAAAGCCACATCAATGAATGTGGATATTAATGTTATAGTCACCAAATGATGCTTATAAATAGAGGCCCTTCAATTGCATTCAATCACCTCATAGCAAACAAAACTACACACTACCTTGTGTCACAAGGAAAAAATTTAATGGCATCTTCTTCTACTTTGTTAGTTGTTCTGTTCTTTCTCTTTATTGAAAAGCACTTTCATGGTGTCACTGCTAACTATGGCGGTTGGCAGAGTGGTCATGCCACTTTCTATGGTGGTGGTAATGCTGCTGCCACAATGGGTGAGTTTTAGCTTCTATCTTTGTTAACAATAAAACAATGTTCTAAATTGTGGTCTCTAGTCATGTTACTTTGTTCTTTTTTAATTGTCATTTTAAGATTATTTATATGTACTAAAAACATTAATAAATTTTGTTAGTTTTGGGTATTATTGACAAATAATAATTAATATTACATTAAACTTTAAAAATAATAAATAATAGAAATAAAAGTTTGTTTACAAAAACGACAAATAAACAAGAACAAAGTACCATAAAGAATCTCCGTCAAATATGACCAATGCAACCTCAATAAGAATTTCATCGTTGTTGCAAAGGCCTTAAAACCGTTAATGTTGTGGTTCAGATCGATACCACATAACCTTTTCTCCAAAACCCTGCAAAAAATTATTGGCTTTTCTTTATTGGAAAATATAGTAATTATTCTTGAGATGATTGTGTTTACTTGTGTTAATTTGATACATGCAGGAGGTGCATGTGGTTATGGAAATTTATACAATCAAGGATATGGAACTAACACAGCAGCTCTAAGCACAGCTTTGTTCAACAATGGTTTGAGCTGTGGATCATGTTATGAGATGAGGTGTGTTGGTGACTCAAGATGGTGCAAAGCTAACACCATTGTTGTTACTGCCACAAACTTTTGTCCACCAAACAGTAATGGTGGTTGGTGTAATCCTCCTCTTCAACACTTTGATATGGCAGAACCAGCTTTCCTTCAAATTGCTCAATATAAAGCTGGAATTGTTCCTGTTTCATTTAGAAGGTACGTGAAAGACATCAATTTGGTATGTTTTCAAGATTTACAAAGGTTCTATTCAATGTTTTAAAAACAAGCCAAATCAATCGGTTCAACCGGTTGAATCAGGAATATCGGTCAATTGCCAAATTGATTTGATCTTAGTTATATTTGTGTCTAGTTGAGTTAGACTTGTGTTAAATGTTAATCAAATATCAAAGTTACGTTTGTTCGAGTATAACATAAAACAATGATTCTATAAATAAGATTTGAATTCGAATTTTGTGAATAAAAACAAGGTAATTGGAAAAAGAGATTCAACTAAAAATATTAAAAATTAATTTAAAATTGAAACTCAAAACTCATATGAAATTTAAAATTAAAAACAAAAACAGGTAGAGAATAGTTTATCCTCAAATGAGTAACATAAAAAAAGGGAGGAATTTATGAGCTTGAGATCTTTAGTTATTTGTTGTTCTAATTTTCTACAAACTTACTTTATTTTTCTTAATTTTTGATGATGGAAGAGTGTCATGTATAAAAAAGGGAGGAATAAGATTCACAATCAATGGCCATTCTTACTTCAACTTGGTTTTGATCACCAACGTCGCGGGTGCAGGTGATGCCTATGCAGTGTCAATCAAAGGGTCCAAAACTAGCTGGCAATCCATGTCAAGAAATTGGGGCCAAAATTGGCAGAGCAATTCCTACCTCAATGGACAAAGCCTCTCTTTTAAAGTCACCACTAGTGATGGTAGAATTGTGACAAGCTACAACGTGGCACCAGCTAATTGGCAATTTGGTCAAACCTTCCAAGGGGGTCAATTTTAAACTTTGTAAAATGTGGGGTAGGGTAGTGAAAAAATTTGTAGGTATTGATTGGGGTACATCTACTGTAAACTACTTTGGTTTATGACTTAGGTTGAATTGGCATTTAAAAATTGTTTAATACACTTCAATGACGTTCAACATTGTCTTCCAATAATAGGAACTCTTTATTACGTTTGTACTTCAGATATTAATTTAACCATCAGTTTGATAAAAAAAAAACAACAAATATTAGTATTCAAAATTCAACTTATATTTATTTTACTTTATTTTTGTTGACACTAATCAAATCAAATATAATTTGCGAGTACAATAAAGATTGTGAGTATTTATTTTTGGAGGATAAGTTTGGTCATTATTAAAGTTTTAAAATAATTTTCAAATATCAATCATGATAGTTCAAAGTAAAATCCATCATTGATTCATGACAAAAAGACCAAAAATATCATAAGAGTTTATTCTTGTGGTGTATGCAATTCTAGAAGATTCTTGAGGTGATTATATTATAGCACTCGTAAGGGACTTCACTGTTGAATTGACATTTATTTGTGTAATTAAAACAATTAGACTCTATATCCATTCGCATGTATTTCAAAATGAATCTTCATAAATCTCTTGAATGATTTTCTCTATTTTAGATTTATCAACTAAGAAGCACCATATCATGGTTCCTCTTGCAAAGCATATCACTATTTACTAATAAATTCATTTGCAACCTTCTTATAATTGTTTTGTTATTCCCTAAAATACTCATTCGAATATTCTTTGTTCTTACCATAGGATTTGATATACTGAAACCATTATTTGCCGCCAAACTCTCCTTCTATTGCTAAACAATATACAAGTTTGTCTCTTTTTTTATTTATAATTTTTATGATTGACATATCTTGATCATCGCTTATTTTGAACGTCAACGACAATTTGTATTTGATCCTTATAATTATAATATCTTCTCGAGGAATATGATGGAAACTGACTTTTTTAAAATGTTTAAATATGTATTTGATCCTTATAATTATAATTTTTTTTTATTTTGGTCCTCCAAAGTCTTTTTGTTTGATTCACATCCCTGCGAATACATATTCATTTTAAAATGGTCTCTCAGTCCAACTTCTCTTAGAGAAGTTATAACACAGTTAAGCTGACGTGACAATGTTTTAAATAATTTTTTAATAAAAAAACAAAAAATACATTAAAAATTAAAAATCTGATTATTTTTTTAAAGGGAAACCAAAATTGATATATAAAATTTCTATTGTCTCTTTCTTCTCATTATGAATACATGGTTTGATTTTGCAAAAATTTCAAACGATTTATTTATGTAGAAAATCAATTGTTTGATCTTCGTGTCAATTCACCTCAACCTCCACCAGAGTCTACCTAATCTTTTTTCCAAGAATCAATGCACAATACAAAACAACCAACAAAATAAATATTATATATCAACATCAACTCACACTTAGCCTCCTCATATTTATTCACACACACCATATTAATTTTACGGGTTTACGCGAGCAGAACAATTTAATTTTGACAACCAACAACCACAACACAATTGTCGAATATCCTTTGTATCAAACAAAGAAAAATTATTGTATAACACGTTCAATACTTGTTATAATATGTTTGAGTCCGCTACTCAGTTATTTAATAATATGTATTAACAAAACTTTCAGATTTCAAGTTTTGGAAATGCATATACTCCATTAAATCAAATATCCAATTGGACTCAATGTGGAAGTAGTTTTTATGCAGCATTTTTCTTTCGACATTCTTAAGAGCAAGAAAATGATGATCAAGAAGAAGAAGAAAAACAAACTCATATGTACTAAGGCGTTGTCAAAATCTTGTACGTGCGAGAAACTTCGAAAATATGGTATTAGAAGCCATTTTCGACATTACTTTTATCGTAATTTTTGTAAAATTTATGATTTTTTTATGAATGAATTATACATTTGCAAATGGACTTATAACTAAGAAAATAAAAAATAAAAAAATTATTTTAGTATATAATTTTAAAAAATTAGTAGTTTGATAATTTTTTTAAAAAAATTGGGTTATTGAAAAGGAAAAACCCTCAAAAGTTACGTTAGTTTTAATTTTAATTGGCTTTATTCCTTGGATTACAGAATGTAATTTTGCTTGGTTTATGAAATCTTAAGAAACAACATTTCCAAAGTAACATTACTTAAAATCTAATCCTTTCCGAAAGACGACTTGTTAAAGGTGACATGAAGGATAAAAAGCCAAAAAAGAGAGGTCCTGCTGTAGGAAAGAAAGCCAATAAATCATTCAAAAGCAAGTCAAATGTATGTATCAATTAAAAAATCTATCTCATTTCTGAAACTATTTTATTAGCTTTTTAATAATCCATAGAAATATCGTTTTTGTTTCTTTTCTGGGATGGATTTGGAGTGAGGCTTTCGAGAGTTTAACCATCGATAAAAAGGTATACATTTTTTCAATTGTACTACTTAATTAGTACTATTTGCATTTGTAATCCTATATCAAATTGAGTTTCAAATGTTATCAATAGATAAATATTTGACAGAAATTCTTAATTGTATTGCTTTTGCGTTTGGCCTGTGGTTGGTATTTAAGCTGCTAATTTGT
>JBBPBT010000498.1:5649944-5693565 GCA_037974875.1 Cicer bijugum
CCCCCCCCCCCCCCCCCCCTTAACTTTTTACCCTTTTTCACCACCACCGTCTACAAAAACACACAAAAAAACCAACCACGCCTTGTTCCCTTTCAACTCTCTTATTCCTCTTTCACGCGCCACCACACTTGCGCTACATTCAACACCTTCTCTCTCTCTCTAATATTTTTTCTTCCTTTTCTACCCCCGGGTTCCGATTCCGGGGTGTGGTCCCCACTTTCGTGGTAAAAACCATTTTCTCCCTTCGCTTCTGCGTCTCGTTTTCGTCATGGGCGATCTTCATCTAAACGGTGCCGTTTTCGGGGAGGATCGCCCTTACTCCTCCTCGCCGCCTTCGCCGCCGCTTCCTGTTTTAAATCCCGATCCGTCGTCCGTCACGGAAGAAGCTTGGTTCGCGGCTGAGGAAACTACCGCCGAGATTCTCCGCCGGATTCAACCTACCCTTGCCGCTGATAGGAGAAGGAGGGAGGTTGTTGACTATGTCCAGAGACTGATCCGTTTCGGTGCTCGCTGCGAGGTGGTGTTGCACTTTTCGTTAATTCCTTTGGTTTCTGAAATTCTGATTCTGTTTTTCTTTTTTGCTGTTGTTGTGTTTTTTATTGATATATTATTAAATTGCTTATTTATGGTTAAGTTTTTCGATGATTTGGTGATGATTAATTGATTTTGATTATGAATATTTTTGGATATGAATTTGGAGTTGTGTGTGTTGTTGTGACAGTGTTTTATTAATGTTTTTTTTAGTGTGACATTGGTGATTGATTAGCTTCATCGTTTGTAATGTTTGGAGTTGCGTGTTCTTCAATGATTGTTTATGATGTAGAAGAATAATGTGTTATTATTGGACACGTTCATATTGTTAACTGTCTTATAGCTTGATAATGAAGATTAGGTCAGATAAATTAATGTGAAAGAAAGTATGGTTTTGTCGGAGATCTGGTTGATTGAATGATCCAGTTATTCAATGAGGGAATTAGTTCTTGAAGGGCGTTTCTCCTGGTATCTGTCTTGTTTTTGGGATTTGTCTAGGGTTGATGTGGTACAACCCTAAACCATCACTGACAATCATTGAATACATTAGAATTTATTATTAGTATTTCTAAGAGCTGTGAGGATTGAAACATAATTCGCTTCTCCGCTTAACCACAAGTTTGCTGTAGTTTTGTAAACCAATTCCTGATAATTCTTCATGTAATTTCTAGAAGAGATGAATCCGGTGGTGAAGATGGAAGCCAGCTAGAGATGTTGGTCATGATTTTACGTTGGTGGGAGCTAGATTTGTGAACATGAGTCTTTGATGAGTAGATTTTTGAGCCTGCTGAAAATTAATGTAGACAACTTGATTTTTAAGTGAGTGCTTTTGAGAATAGGGAAGGTAAAGGAGCATGAAGCATCACCTTGGAAGTGAGAGAGAGAAAGCAATGATTAAAGGGTTGTTCTGCTAGTTGAAAACGACAAAATTGCATCGGCCGCCGCCAAATGTTTTTTAAAAGAAAAATTATCTCGAGACCTGTTCGTTTGTTAAATTAAAGTAGAAATTGAATTGAATTAAATGTATTGTATTTTTCGTTTTCTTTCCATGCTTTTATTTTTTATTTCACATTACATGATGAAAAGATTAAAATGATGTTCATATACTTCATATTTTATTCATGACAATTTATATTTTACAATATATAATTTAATAGTTTTCAATAAGATAGAAAATTATTGGGAGTATAATTATTCAGATATTAGAGTATGTCACGAACCCAAACATACCAAATATGTATATCCCGATGTACCCAATACATAGTAGGAAGAGTACCTCGTATGGAAGAGAATTGTGAACTTGGTAACCATATTTGTGAACAACGGTCCACTATAGAAGCATCCCTTATTTGATGGGGTTGGTGAGATGTCAAGCATTTTATTAGCTTGTATTTATATTAATAGATTTTTAAATATTTTTATTGTGAAATCAATGATGAATAACGTGTTTGACAATTTTGGTTGGGTATTGTTGAGATCAACTAGATATATGAACACAGTAGTCGTTATAATGCTTGAGCTAATCTCAGCTCTTTTGCCAACTTTTGGGGTTGAGTTAGACTTAAATCCAAATGTTAAAATGGTATCGGATGCTATTATAGATATGTTATTGGGCCACATGTATCTGCCATGCTCTAGATGTTTCATTCTATGCGTGAGGGGGTGTTATTTTTGGGCCACATGTATTTGTCCACACCCTAGATGTTTATTTATAGGTGGGAGGGAGTGTGTTGAGATCCCACATTGACTAGAGGTATGAACAAAATAGTCTTTATAAGGCTTGGACAATCATCACCTTTTAAGATAACTTCTAGATTAAGAAAGACATTACTAGCCTTAGTTGAAGAAGTTTACCGCATTTGACTAAATTTTCCTTCTTTTAAATAATCTAAATATTAACATTTCATCAATGCTCCGTAGTACCTAGCATTTCAGTGATTTCATTTAATGGAGATATTAAGATACAAGAATAAAATTTGAAAAAAAATAGTTGATGACCTTTTTAAATTTGAAGACCGATAAAATCAAACATAGGTGTTCACAGAAGAAAAACAAATATTTTGAAATGTAGTATAATTTCCACTTTTGGAGTATGCAGGTTTAATGTATTTGCATCCTATTGTTATCTGTGCTGAGAAGTGAAAGGCATAGGACTGGTGTGGTTATATGCTGGGAGAGTGGTACATCACTATTTTGTGCTACTTAGTGGTGTCACAATTGATGGGTGGAAAGAAATGATGCATTCAGTGGGTTTCATAGACAATGCATAAGGAAAGGAAGGGTGAACTGCTCTATGGGTAGAGTAGAAACATCAGTTTTTGTGCTATGTTGTATTGGGTCTGATGTTGATTTGTGTTTTGGGCACTTCTTGTTTTTGTACAATTAAGCTTTTTGTTGGTTGCTCTTGGCCCTTTTTGTGTCCAGACTCCCATGTGATATCAATAATAATAGTTTTTTCCTTTTTAGAAAAAGGTTTAATGTATTTTCATGTTTGGCTGTGTGCAGTTTTCTGACCTTTTGTTCAATTGATTATCATTTGGAACATGTATTCTTATAATTGACTTGATACAATAGGTGCCAGAAAGCATGCCCTATTGTAGAAAGGCATTTACATTAGAAGAAGAGGGAAAAAAAAAGTAAAATATTTACTATTTTGCATTAAGTTTCCCCTCATGGTCAGCACTTACTACATTGAAACCTTTCTTGTTTGTGAAATAAATTCAGCATCCTTTACTTTATGTGCTGTTCTTGCACCCCCACCATCATTTTTTTGAGGAATCACATACTTTTCATGGCTAGATTAGGCCTTATACAGAGTCCCTTTGGAAGTGACAAAGAAAAGTATGTAACTGGAATTTCAAACACAATGTTGCCAGTGTAATCTTCGCGGTTACAGCATGGAGAGCTATAATAGTGGGCTATAGCCGGACTTTTAGGTTTATCGACTCCCACAAACTTATTTAAGATCGGAAACAACTTGAAAGAGCATCATTGACGGTTGCTGTTTATTTACCTTTCTGTGCTCCTTTTTGTTTACTTTGATATTTATTCTGGTTCCAGTCACTCAGTTGTTGGTGTTTCAGTGTTTGTAATAACTACTATCAGAAGATATTTGGAATCGAATATCTTATGAATCGTTTTAATCCATAAAATAAGATCTATTTTTGGAAGTTGTTTTGATCGGTATTATTTGTTTCATTAAGTTATATCATAGCAATTGATTTTGATCCGGAAAACTCATTATTTTAGCTGTACACAAATACAAATTCATTCAGAAATGGATGAGTTTGTGTAGACTTGATTTGATCTGAGCTTTATTGTTTGGAATTTTCTTCCCCCATTAGCATCATATTTAGCTAGATGGATGGCTGGATTTTTGGGGTTATTTTATAGTTATTGTCAAAATATGTTTCTGTTTAATATCCCTCAATATAGGGATTCTGTTGAATAGGAGTAATAATAGGGATTTAGTTATATATGAATATTAGTAGGGATTCAGTTATATAGGAGTATTAGTAGGGATTTAGTTATATATGAGTAATCATAGGATTTGGTTGTTTAGTAATCTAGTATAAATATATCCGATGTATTACCAATATAATTAATTCAAGAAATATATTTTTACTCTAATTCTTAACATGGTATTAGAGCAGGTTCTGATTTTGTGATCTGTCTTTGTGCTTCATTACCGCTGCCGGCGGCGGCAAATGCCGCCGGCAGCACCACTTTTTTCTGTATTTCAATTTTTTGGTTTCATTCAGTCATTTGTCACCATCAACTCCAGCTGCCTTTCTAGCAACCAGCCACGACGCTACAGCTTCCCTCAAAAGCACCGCTTTTCCTCAGAACAATTCATAAATTGAAGCTCTTTCTTATGATAAATTTCCAAAGAGAAATCCCTTAGCATCTGAGATGAAGATGAAGAAGTAGCAGCAGAAGAACAAGTAGTTGTAGTAGTATTTGCTGAGCTCAAACTAGGAGCCAAAGTAGACGAACAATTAGTATTTCCAAAAGCCGAAGCAACATTCAAAGGTTGTTGCATATGCATAGCAGAAACAAAATCTGAAATGGGTCTATTTTGAACATTAAAAAACGGTGCCGCAGGAATAGCCCAAAATTGTGGCTGATTCGTAGTTGAATTTGGGAACATAAAAAACGGTCCTGTTGCATTTGAACCACCGCTACTTACCACAGGCCATAAAGGGACTATTCCACCACCACTTCCACCGGCACCACCGCTGTATGCAGTTTGTGCAATTGGTGCTAACCCTGAACACATTGAAACTTGTTCATTCACGTCAATAAATTCACTATTTGATGCTCTTCTCCTTCGTTTCGTCGGAGCTTCTTCACCGTCTGGTCTCGCCGGTGATGAAGTTGGAATCTTTAATGTGCCGCCGACTGAAACGGCGATGGCCGGAACTGTTCCGGTACCGGTTGCTTCTATATTGAAGGTTCGGCTTGTTCTAGCAACCACCGTATTGTTTCTCTGTCGGATTTATGGCCAAGCTCCAGTGTTAGTTGGAATATTATGGCGGCACATGTTGTCGGCACATGTTGTCGGCATTCGGATTCTCCGGCCAGACCTTACACCTTCGTGTGACGGTCTTTTGATGTTTTCTTCGCCGCCGGTACTGTTAATGGCATCGGCATAGGTAAAACACCAACAGAAAGTGACTCGTCGATGCCATGACGTTCCGTTTCCATTAACTCTTCTTTCATTACGGAAGTTGGCTCCGGGGTCTTCAATGTTTGCGGTTCCGTTGTCTCCGACGGAGATAAATCGGTACTGTGTTTCGTTTTCTTCGCTGAAATCATCGTCGCAGGTATGATTCACTTCCATCAGTGTATTTTTTTTGGGCAGAAGCAGAGTTTTTTGATACGTTGACTGTGGTTCGAAGCTTTGAGGCACTGCGAAAGATTAGAAAGATTAATTGAGAACATCAATCACCTGTTTGAAGTTTGTGAATGCAGCATCATCTTCACCGGTAAAAGGAATGCCAACAAATGATTTCTTATGCTGCAACAAATCCTGGTTGGCAGCAAGAAGCTCATGGCACTGCTCTTTCAAGGTTCAGGTCACACCAATTGTAGCAAGCAAGCCAATCTCAGAAGCACCTAATATTTCTCCAGATGTTAAGACCACTGCATCTTTCTCAATATCAACTCCCACTGGTCGTATATCATTGCCTTGAGTAGTTGTGACCAATATTCTAACCCGTGGAGACTCATCTTCACCATTGTTGACTTTTCAGCATCTTCAACTTGAACAACTGCATCAGCGCCATCAGGGTCCTAGCAGATACAACACTGCCTGTTGCTGGAAACTCCAATAAGGCATTAGCTGACTTCATACTAAGTAGTCGACTGCTCCTCTGGTGACCAGTGCTCTCGGCGACAAAACCAGGGCTGCCTGTTCCATCATTGTCGGTCCACATAACAGTGGCACGATGATATTCTGGTCAAAAGGGATCTGCCTTTATGGGCTGTTGAAGTCGAGCTTGCACTCTCAGATGATGAGGATTTATCCACCGTGCAACCTGACGTATAGCAGGGACCACAGAGAGATGAAAGCAAACTGAAGAACTGACAGGATTTCCAGTTAGAAGAATGTTAATTCCAGAAGCAAAAGCCTTATCCAAGATCCCTCCTTGGCATTCTTCATCATCCTTAGTGATACCACGGTCCACAACTTTGCAGTGATGCTGCACTGCAGCGGCCAACAGCATGGCACGATTAGAGTCCCTGATTTGACCACGACTTAGATGCCCAGTAGATGGCTCTACAAGCTCATCTCCAGCAGAAAGAACAGCAACAACTGGAGTAGGATACACCTTTACAGTCGCCAACCAACATTGCACACGCTGTCACGCACATCCATCTTCTCTATGTATGGATCTTACGTGCCTCCACCAAATTCGTGTGTGAGAATGCATGCACCTGTCTCCGGCCCCCCTCTGCAGGTCTTTTCATGATGTGATGTACTAGTCGTGCCTTTATCTCCCTGAATCATGCCGCTCTCTCCTTGAAGCATATTCAAGTTTAAATATTTTGAGTCTCCGATATTATTGGTTTGAAGCTTCCAAATGCAGTCTTTTAGAAGAGCGGAGCATGCTTTGTTCAATTGCTTGCCATGAATTTCTCTCAGACTGATGATCAATCAGGCTATCTGGCTAGGCTATATTTATAGCAATTCTCTCCAACTTCAAATGCATACCTGAGTTGACTTTCCATCTTTTTTATTATTTTGTGGAGCAAAACATTGTTTTCATGTAGCAAGCTAAAGTTAAACTTTAGCTTGAGGGGGAGTGTTGTACCATGACCGCCTGGACGTTGTGTCAATAGGAGGAGGGAGTGTTTGAGTGACAGGAGTAGAATCACCGGGTCGTTAGGTGGGGGAATAGATGGGCCAGAATCGCTACTACCTTGTTGATTCGGCGTTGGAGTGATCCTTTTGGGGTTGGTTCAGGAGCGTGGACATTGCGTTGGAATTCACTTGGTCACTTGGTGGAGAACGAGAACAAAATGTTCTACTTCTCCAAATCCAGAATGTCGTTGCTTCACTTCTTCAACATCACACTCAAAGGGAAGATTACTTATAAAAACTGTTATTTGCAAATCATCTTATGTTTCCTTAGGATTTGATAACTTGGTACTGCCGGAAGTTTCAGGCTTTGAAACACCTGAAATCTTGTCAGATTCCTTAGATGCTTTACTAATTGCATCCCGAACCTTTCTTGCAATATCTGATTCCTAGTCAAAATCATCTTTAGAAGGAACATCGTCCACTACGACACCATCAGTATCACAATCATCTCCATGATCAGATTGTTTGTCAACATGCTCGACATCATCCTCAGTACCCAGTCAACAACTATGAGACGAGTCCCAAACTATGATCCATTGAGTTTCCGAATGGCACTTGGCCCTTGCTTCCGCATAAAACTACCGCCTTTATTGCGGTTTTTAGTTTTTTGAAATCTTAACCACCTTCATTGAGGTCCTTTTGCCGCCTTCATTGTGGTATCTATTTCTTAGCCACCTTCATTGTGGTCCTTTTGCCGCCTTCATTGCGGGTTCTATTTCTTAGCCACCTTCATTGTGGACCTTTTTGCTTTCTTCATTGCAGCAACTTGAGATTTCTTTTTGACCTAATTTGCACTCCATATAACTCCTCCCGTGACAACCTTGCACATCTTCTAACTAAAGGGTTGAACAGTAGCAACTTTGAAAGAATTGTATTCAAGCTAGGAATGGAGAACAACTATTCACCAGTTTGAGGGGGAGTGTCAAAATATGTTTCTGTTTAATATCCCTCAATATAGGGATTCTGTTGAATAGGAGTAATAATAGGGATTTAGTTATATATGAGTATTAGTAGGGATTCAGTTATATAGGAGTACTAGTAGGGATTTAGTTATATATGAGTAATCATAGGATTTGGTTGTTTAGTAATCTAGTATAAATATATCTGATGTATTACCAATATAATTAATTCAAGAAATATATTTTTACTCTAATTCTTAACAGTTATCAATAAAGTACTAAAAGTATGCCTCACTTGAAAAGGCATGCATAACATGACAGTTGCTTGTACCTCACTGAAGGGAACCATCATAGCCTGTAAGAAGCACTGGGTTGCTGACCCTAGTCCCTTGTGGTGCCTGCCTTTGAGTACTCTGGCTTTTCTGTTTCATGTTGTGGATTATTGTTTCTATTTTAATCCTTTTGAATGAGATTTTGAATGAGATGTCTATATTTAGGCAATATAGTTTGAGGTGGATTGTTTATGCCTCATAAGCAATCCCTTATGTCTTGATTATTGATTATTTCTTTGAAAGTGTTTATTTAATTTAGTGCAGCTGATTGATATGCAAATTTGATGAATAAGTTTTCTAGACTCTTGGTATTGATGTTAGGATTGTTTCTTACGTGGTATAATATAACTGATTTTACATTTTCTTTATTTCAGGTCTTTCCATATGGGTCAGTTCCATTAAAAACATATCTTCCGGATGGAGATATTGATCTGACTGCACTTAGTTGTCAAAACATTGAGGATGGCTTGGTATCTGAAGTTCATGCTGTTCTTCGGGGAGAGGAAAACAATGAAGCAGCTGAATATGAAGTGAAGGACGTTCGTTTCATTGATGCAGAGGTTCTTTCTACCCTCTTTCTTGATACGTTGTATGAGATGTAACACAATTTAGTTCGTGAAACATTCAATGCCCATAAGCTAGAAATCACCAGCTATGTGCCTGAAAATGTTGAATCTGCATTTTAACTTTTACTATTATTGGGAGGGAATGGATCAAATCATTTATTTTTTCTGTCTGTTGAAATTGAGCTGTTTTCAAATGTTCAGATGATTGTCTCTTCTGTTACCGCCTGTTCTTATTTTCTAAAGGATAGGGAAACAAGATTATTCTCCTGTTACCTTATTGATTGATAGGAAAAAGATACTCAAAGGACTCCAATCCTCTCACACTAGAACACTCTAGTTTACACGTTTAACAAAATAAAAGCGGAAGTTCCTAAGTGAGGTTATCTATATTTATAATGCATAGGGTCAACTTCACAATAGAAAACTAAGTACCCCTTCTCCTAAACAAACAACTAACTACCCTTACTCATTAAGAGTTTAAAGATTCCCCTTCTCCTAAAATAAATTATAGTAATCCTATCTCTAAGAGGAGGCTCCTTTGAGGTCCTAACACAATGTAAATGTGTCTCATTTGTGGTTTGGGAATGGATTCTCTTCATTGACAGTTCGTCGTTGAAAAAGATATGGCATGCAAATGTGTTTATTATATGTGGGAGACATCCCTCACCTTATAAGTTAAAGGGTTGAGTTTGGCCGAACCCAAATTTTAGATGGTATCAAAGCCAATCAAAGATCTATTGAGCTACCTGCTATAGGGCCATTGAAAGCATGCTTCAAATGACTTATCTTGGGTGTGAGAGATGTGTGTTGAGAGTCCTATATTGGATGAGATATGAGTTGAAAATTTACTAATAAGTGGAAGACATCCCTCACCTTACAAACTGATTTATAGGGTTGACTAGATCCAACCAAATATTAAGACTCGTATCTTTGTGTAAAAATTTTGTGCTTGTCTCTATTAATAAATTTTACTCTGACACCTACCTATTTAATATTTATCAAAATAGAGATAGACATCAAATTTTCACAAAAGGGTTCACTTCCTCAAGCTTTATGCTTACTAGGTTACATAAATATCTTTGCCCTCCCCAACTTGTTGCTATGTGTAAGTAATGAACTTTATTTTGGTAGATTGACCTAAAATCTGGAGCAGGTCCCCGACAATTCTTGTTGATTTTAAATCTCACAATTTTCTTCTATTGTATATATATGGACTGGAAAATTCTTTATTCGTGCAGACTTTGCCAAACTGATGTGGTTGGGTGATTCTGTTATCCTGTCTATTGCTGAATTAACTTTACTTTTATATTCCCTATATTTAAAAGTATTGGAACATTGTATTTACTGAAGATGCTAAATGTATATTTTTTGGTGGGTCATTTGCATACCGATTTTCTTTTCCAATTTTATCCATCAATTCATATACTGGGGGTTCTTTTTCTGCAGGTTAAGCTTGTCAAATGCCTTGTACAGAATATTGTTGTAGACATCTCTTTCAATCAGTTAGGAGGACTCAGTACATTATGTTTTCTTGAGAAGGTATTATTGAAGTGGCCTCTTACGACCACTGATAATTTTTTTTATAACAAACTGTTTCAGATGTATTTTTCTCCATCTTTACTTAACACTTCAGAAGTATGATTCATCTTTTAATATTTTCTTCATTTATTTTCTACGTTTTATGATTCTCAAGACTTTTGAAACAAGTGATATGTATTGTTGCTTTTCCTTGTGTTATATTATATTGTTTCCTTTGTATATGGACAATTAACTGAATTCTGCATTTGTATTTTATAGGTTGACTGTCTTGTAGCCAAGGATCATATCTTCAAACGTAGTATTATCCTGATAAAAGCTTGGTGCTACTATGAGAGTCGTATTCTTGGTGCCCACCATGGGCTGATCTCCACGTATGCTTTGGAAACACTGGTTCTGTATATTTTCCATCGATTTCATGTGTCCTTAGATGGTCCTCTAGCAGTAAGTTCTGCATTGAATCTACTTGAGTCATTCTCTTTAAGGAAAAAGAAAGAAAAGAAATCTGCATCATATGATGCTGGTGATGCATCCTTTCAATAAGCATTTTATGCACACTGCCCTTTTCCAGGTTCTCTACAGATTTTTGGACTACTTCAGCAAATTTGATTGGGACAATTACTGTGTGAGTTTGAAGGGACCAGTTGGCAAATCTTCCGTTTCTGATGTAGTAGGTATGCAAGATATCTTTGGTATCATCAAGTACCTTTAGCTTGGTTGTTTTATTGATTCTCTGTTGTTGTGTGAAGCTGAGGCACCAGAAAATGGGGGAAATACTCTGCTGACTGACGAATTCATAAGAAGCTGCGTGGAATCATTCTCCGTACCTCCAAGGGGCCTCGACCTAAATTTGCGCTCCTTTCCCCAAAAACATCTTAACATCATCGATCCATTAAAAGAAAACAACAACCTTGGCCGTAGTGTGAATAAAGGTACAAAGTGCTTTTCCTTTTAGTTTGAGCGACTGTTGAATTGTGCTTCAGTGTTTTGTGGCTATGTTGTATTATGTGATAGGAACTGGATCAGATGGAAAGAGGTGTATTATTATTAATTTATTATTATTGAATGAACATTAAGAACATACAAATTCCTAGATATTCGAGAGATTCAGACTCCCAATTCTAATTTCACCAATTGCCTAACTCTCCATCTGACCCCTATTTCTATTTGTTGGCAAATTGTCTTATTGGGACCCATTAACTCCCTTAACTCATTAGTTAACTATGGGTTACCTGTCAATATCCCCACCCCGCTAAACACTTCCCTTGTATTCAAAGTGAAGGATTGTGTAAAAGACTAAAATTTCGGACTCCAAAACTCTTGCAACCCTATAGCTTCTGGCAGCCATAAAACTTCCACCTGGGTCTCATTGTTGAAAGAATAATGAACCAAAATCTTGACACTATTGCTCCTCGTTGGCTTCCCAAAGAACTTGTTTAAATGTTGCAATGATGGAGAAACTTGAGACCTCAATTTTCTCTTGCACCCATCAATCAAACCACAGCATATTTTTTTTTTCAGTTTTAGTGCAGATGGTCCACAATTTGTACTTGTCATCTTGAATTTCATAATTACAAATGAGGTAAGCCCAATTTCAGATCTGCTGTTGCATCAGCTTCCGAATAGCTTTTTTTCTTTGTACATTCCGAAGAGTCTGCTTGGTGGCATCTTCAACAAAGCAATTGTACCCCTATATAAGAATTCATGAATATAGAGAGAAGTTGGAGAGTGATATTTTAGAGAGAATCTTACTCTGATTAGTTTCATGACTCAAAAGTGCTCTGTTTCCATGGCGAATGTTGAACAGAATGGACACAGGATGTATGTGGTGTGGTGTGAATAGAGAGGGGAGAACACCAAGAGGGAAAGGGGCACGGGAGGTGAACTTGGCAGATAAGATGATCTAGCTCACGTAGAGGGAAATTTGGACCCATGGAAGAGTACATCCTTGGAAATGTACCATTTGAGGCCAATTATACCCTTTATGGTTGTGAGAATACCCCAGGAATGTACACTCAATGGACCTAAACTGCAATTTGTAGGTATTGTAAGGGTGCAGAAGAGGTAAACATACACATCCAAAGGCTTTAAGAACTTGTAGTTGTGAACTTGTTTAAAAAGTGTTTGAAGATGGGTGAATTTTATGTCGTTATGAAAGGCATGGTGATAGAGCAAAGATAAGATAAAATTGAACGAAGGGAATTATTGTATTAATTGATAAGAAAACAGAAAATGATTCCAGAGCTAATGCTCCTCATTTAGAGAAAAACAATTCTCATACTGCCCAACCTCTACGGTGTAACCCCCCAAAAAATACTGAAAAAACTGTCTAGCTATTTCTGCACACACTCTTATTTATTAGTGGAATACTAACTCCTATTTATTAATGGAATATTAATTCCATTTTATTAGTGGAATATTAATTCCATATGCCAGCTAGACAATCATTATTTTTCTGCATTCCCTTTCTTATTCTTTCTCACATATACTTGCCATTGCTTAGGCCCCACCTCATCTCTATTTACTAAGAGATCCCCCTCATCACTTGTGGGGCCCAGCCCATTTCTATCATCACCCCCACCTTCAACAGTAGCCTTGTCCTCAAGGCGCAAATCAGGGAATTGACTCTTCAGCAGCAGTTCCTCTTCCCAGGTAGCATCTCCGACATCTATGCCTTCCCATTGAATCAACCATTCTCGCTTATGCTGCCCACCATCAAACTTATCCCTCCATGACAAAACCTTAGCAGGAATAATATCCCTAGTGTCAGACTCCAAACTGCTAGGTAATTGAGTTGTAGCAGTATAATTGCCTAGAGCTTTCTTCAATAGAGAAACATGAAAAGTAGGATGTATTTTAGATGTTGCTGGTAACTGTAGCTTGTAAGCAACCTGCCCTATCTTCTTAATGACTTGATAAGGACCAAAAAATCTGGGAGCCAATTTTTGATGAATTCTATGCACAACCGATTGCTGTCGTTGAGGACGTAATTTGAGGAAAACCCAATCACCAACCTCAAATTGAACTGCCTTGCGTTTTTTATCAGCTTGGTATTTCATGTACTCTTTAGCTTTGAGTAAATTAGCTTTCAGTTGACGCAAAGCTTCATCCCTGTCTCTTAACTCCTGGGCTACAGCTTCTACTCTGGTTTCTCCCTCCAAAAAATGCACCAATACTGGAGGTCTCCTGCCATATACCACCTCAAAAGGGGTAAACCCTGTGGAAATATGAAATGTGGTATTGTACCATAGTTCTGCCCATGGAATCCAATGTGCCCATGTCTTAGGTTGGTCTGCAATAAAACAACGTAGGTAGGCCTCTAGACAACGGTTAATCGCTTCTGGTTGGCCATCAGTTTGAGGGTGGTATGCTGAAGACATTTTAAGCACCGTACCTACTAGCTTGAACAGCTCTTTCCAAAAAATACTCACAAACAAGGGGTCACGATCACTAAGAATCGACTCCGGAATTCCATGCAGTCTAACCACTTCCTTCACAAAAATAGAAGCAATGGAGCGAGCAGTAAATGGATGTTTAAGAGGAATGAAATGACTATACTTGGAGAGACGATCCACCACCACCAAAATAGCTTCAAATCCATTACTTTTGGGCAAACAAGTAATGAAATCCATAGATATCTCACTCCACACCAAAACTGAAATAGGTAGTGGCTGTAGTAACCCATTAGGCGTAGTTGCGGCATATTTTTGACGTTGACAAGTGTCACAAGCTTTCACAAAATCTTGCACCCTTTTCATCATCCCTTGCCAATATAAAGTGCCTGCCATTCTCATATAAGTGCGTAGATAGCCGGAGTGACCCCCACTAGGAGAAGAATGAAAATCCTTAAGTAGATCTTCAATAAGCGGTGAGTTAGCCGGTATAACTAACCTATTTTTGTAGAATAAGATGCCACCTTTTAGGGAAAACCCAGGTTTAGCAGTAGGATCCTTTTGAATAGCCTCCACAATGCTTTTAAGCCAAGGATCCTTCGATACCTCTTGTTGCAGCTGGCTGGTCTGCTGCCAAATAGGATAGGATTTAAGAGCATGAATTTCAGCATCCTCATGTTGTCTAGATAAAGCATCAGCCACCTTATTCTCCACTCCCGCCTTATATACCACCTCAAAGTCAAAACCCAGCAACTTAGCCATCCATTCCTGCTGATTTGATGTGGTAATACGTTGTGGTAACAAGTGTTTTAGGCTCTTTTGATCAGAATAAACCACAAACCGCCTTCCTAACAAATAATGTCTCCAATGTTGAATAGCTAACACCAAAGCCATTAACTCCTTATCATAGGCCGATTTAGATAACCTAGATGATTCAAAAGCCTTGCTAAAATACGCAATTGGATGTTTAGATTGCAACAACACAACACCAACCCCTTTTCCAGAGGCATCACATTCAATTTCAAAAGGAATTTTGAAATTAGGCATAGCTAAAATTGGGGCAGTTGTAATAGCTACTTTTAATTTCTCAAAAGCTTCGGCAGCCGCAGCATTCCATCTAAAACCATCCTTCTTTGTCAACTCAGTCAAGGGTTTAGCAATATTCCCATAGTTAGCTATAAATTTTCTATAGTAACCCGTTAATCCCAAAAAACCTCTCACCCCCTTGACGTTCTTAGGGACTGGCCATTGTAACACACTGCTAACCTTGGCAGGATCCACAACAACCCCTGCTTTGGAAATGACATGGCCCAAGTATTCAACTTGGTGTTTACCAAAAGCACACTTCTTTCCGTTAGCCACAAACTGATGTTGTTTCAAAATGTTTAGAACCATCTCCAAGTGCTGCAAATGAGCAGTCCAACTAGTGCTGTACACTAGTATGTCATAAAAAAAAAACCAATACAAACTTCCTTAAAAATGGTTTAAAAATATCATTCATCACTGATTGAAAGGTTGCAGGGGCATTGGTAAGGCCAAATGGCATCACCATAAACTCGTAGTGACCCTCATGAGTCCGAAATGCAGTTTTATGAATATCCGCTTCCTTCATACGAATTTGATGATAACCAGATTTAAGATCGAGCTTAGAGAAATAACCTGAGCCATGTAACTCATCTAACAATTCGTCTACCACAGGGATAGGGTACTTATCTTGAATTGTAACCTTGTTAAGTGCACGGTAATCTACACACATGCGCCAAGATTGATCCTTCTTCTTGACCAAAATAACGGGGCTAGAGAAAGCACTAGTGCTGTTTCTAATCACTCCCTGCTGCATAAGGATCTGAATCTGTTTTTCAATTTCATCCTTGTGTAAATGAGGATATTTGTAAGGCCTCACACTTACTGGACCAGTACCCTGCCGAAGTTCAATGGAATGGCTAGTGTTTCTTGTTGGAGGAAGACCCTGGATTTCTTTAAATACAATAGCAAACTGATCTAACAACCTTTGCAACTCCTTATTCTTTTGATCTGAGACACGAGGCACTTGTGAACCTACCACCTCCTTCAAGGTAGGCCATTCATAGTGTGTTATCAGCCGGGAAGAAGTGATGATGCTTTGGAAAGTAGCCATCTTCTCATCTAAGGCTTGGCCAAGGAGTTTCACCATACTGCCCTTATGGTTGAACACCATAGACATTTCTTTCTAATCCATGGTCACCTTCCCCAAAGTTTCCAGCCAAACAACTCCCAAAATCAGATCCACACCACCTAAATCCAACACATAAGCATCAAAACAAATTTGCACCGTTCCTACATCCATCTGGATTCCCTTACCCATAGTTAGAACACGATGACCATCTCCTAACTTGACTCCCAGGGGAGTAGAAGGTACCATAGGCAGCCCTAGAGCTTCAACCACCTTAGGAGATATGAAATTATGTGTGGCTCCACTGTCAATAAGAACCAAAATAGGTGCACCTTGCAAACAGCCCTCTACTTTCATTGTGCGAACCTGGTTTGGAGTGGTGGATACACCAAAAACTCCCATCCCTTTACATTCTAACTCTTCTTGTGCAATCTCTTCTTCCGATTCAGCCTCCAGCACCACAATCTCTCCTTCATCGTTGACCACTTCATCGTCCCCCAAGATAATCAATCGTAACTGTTTCGTTGCGCATTGATGGAGGGGATCCCATCGTTCATTGCAACGAAAACAAGTCCCTTCGCGCGACGCTCATTAACCTCTGCGCTTGGTAAATGGCGAACACCGCGTGAGTGACGGCGTGAAACATCACCAGATTTAAGATGTGAAGGAGGAATAGAATTGAGAGGGTGTGTTGACCCGATTTGAGATCCAGGACCTAGCCCGGTACGCATTTTACCCACATTGGTGCTAATCTGGTTAGGGTTTGCAAATCTGTTCCCTTCCCCTTCGCGATTGGCCCAATTAGGTTTTTGAAATCGAGCCCAAGAACCTTGACTCGGTTTGTAGCGAGATCCAGATCCCTGCCCCGAAACAGCAGCAAATTCATTCTCAACATCACGAGCCAATTGCATCGCTAAGTAACGATTACGAGGCCTGAAGGTACGCACACGAGAACGAATGTCATGACGTAAACCACCAATGAAATAACCAAGAAATTGTTGTTCTGGTAAACGGCCACACTGTGAAGAATACAATTCGAAGAATGCAATATAATCCTCCACAGATCCAGATTGTTTTAATTCCTTCAATTCTTCAAAAGGATTCTCCAAACGACCACCACCAAAACGAACGATCAACGCCTCCGTCAAACTCTCCCAAGATAGATCCTCTGTAGAATCGTACCATAAATTGAACCAATGAATCGTAGGACCTTCCATACTAAGCTTCGTCAATTGAATTCTCACGTCTGCCGAAATGTGTTGTACGTCGAAATACGTTTTTGCTCGAGTGATCCAAGCCACTGGATCATCACCGGTAAACGCCGGCAATTCCACCTTCTTTGCAGCTAAACGAAATTCATCTAACGGTGAAGGGACTGCTGGACTATCGTCCTGAGACGTCGGTAAGGGAACTGCTGTCAAAGCCCTTTGAATTTCAGAACCAATGAAGTCACGTAACGCTTCAATGCTGTGCTCCACACGACCCAAACGCTCCTCCACTCCGGTGATTCTTGCGTCCATTCTGGTTTGCATGAACGTAGCAGGTCGGACCAATTGATAGAGCAAAGATAAGATAAAATTGAACGAAGGGAATTATTGTATTAATTGATAAGAAAACAGAAAATGATTCCAAAGCTAATGCTCCTCAGTTAGAGAAAAACAATTCTCATACTGCCCAACCTCTACGGTGTAACCCCCCAAAAAATACTGAAAAAACTGTCCAACTATTTCTGCACACACTCTTATTTATTAGTGGAATACTAACTCCTATTTATTAATGGAATATTAATTCCATTTTATTAGTGGAATATTAATTCCATATGCCAGCCAGACAATCATTATTTTTCTGCATTCCCTTTCTTATTCTTTCTCACATATACTTGCCATTGCTTAGGCCCCACCTCATCTCTATTTACTAAGAGATCCCCCTCATCACTTGTGGGGCCCAGCCCATTCCTATCACATGGTCCCAAAGGAAATATGTAGAGAGGCTTTGGAGAGTAAGGGTAGAGCCATTTCCATGATGTTTGTGGTCCCCCACACCATCTTGATGATGCGTTTGAGGGCAAATAATGTGATGGGAAATGCCTATATGTCAACTAGAAACTATTTGATAGGTCTAAATTCACCTCACCAATTAGATTTTAAGGCTGTGGTATATTTTTTTTTTATTTGGCGTTTAAACATGGTTTTAAATTGATTGAAAATGTAAAAAGTTGTAAATTTTTTTTTGGTAAAATATATCCATGTATAGCCATTGAAGGCATCAAAAGGACACAACAATTTTTTCCATTACAGAACACATCCCAGAGCTAGCATCGAGTTGTATATATATTGCAAATGATATAGCCCTACTTGGAGAGTTGAGGGAGGAATTAAATGGGAGGTTAGAGACTTGGAGGCAAGTCTTAGAAGCGTATAGCTTTTGCCCGAGTAGAAGCAAGACAGGATATGGAATGCAAATTTAGCAAAATGCGAAGCATTTCTAGCTTGAGGTGAAAGTTGGAGATCATACCATAACACCCTTCACAAGGTTTAAATTTCTTGGGTCCGTAGTACTAAGCGACAGCGATATAAACCATAGAACTTAAGTTGGGTGGTTGCAATGGACGAGGGCTTCATGTGTTTTATGTGATAAAATAGTACTGCTCAAACTAAAGTGAAAATTTTCACCTTTACAACCATATCTACCATTCTGAAAAATGAGCCTCTTGAACCACCAGATTGAGATTGAAAGCCACTGAAATTAGCCTTAGTAAATTGAACATGAGGAGCTATCCTCACTAGAATTTCGTTCAATAGAAGGTACAGGGACAGATTAGAAGCTTGAAAGTGACCGAATCACCAATCGTCCTACACTTCTCAACATGGTTTTCATGTGCAAGTAGAAGAGACTCGATCTCCTCAAAACCAAACCACACAAACTTACTGTTAATGAGTGTAACTAGTGGTTCAAATTCAACTGGTAATTCTTCTAAAATAATGTCTATTTGCTCTTGAGTTGGTGCTGATTCACCATAGATATTAGCGAGTGAGTCAACAATAGTTTTGATACGCTTAAGAAATTCTTGAACAAAACATCACCTTTCTTAGTGGTTTTGAATTCAGTTTGCAGCTGACATGCCTTGTCCTGATGCATGCCTGACAATAAGCAGGTCTTGCAACTCCCAAATAGTATAAACAGTAGACAATCATTTTCTAAAGGAAATGAAAAGGAATCTCAGGAGAAATGACTGACGAATTTGATCGATCTGTTGAAGTCAAACTTAGTAGAATGTGATGGACTATCAGAAAGGCCTGGGTGTGACAGGGATGGCTGGGAATTCATTGGAGGAGGCAGTGAAGCCAGAGAATGAGGGAGAAATGAAGGTTACAGAGACGAAAAGAATGGTTGATGAGGATTAGAAGCCATGGAAACAACTTAGAACCTCTTGATGCCATATAAGAATTCGAAAATAGAGAGAAAGTAGAGAGATTTTATAGAGAATCTGAATAGTATTGTAATTCTAAAGTCTCAGTTTCAATGACTGAAACTTATATACACATCAGAGAAATTAGGCTACCATTCTCTAGTCTTAACAAATTATTGCTGCTGGCATAACCTACTTCCTAGAATACAATACAATCAAATGCACAGTAACTAAATGTGTACTCTATCACCATGTTATTTATAATCTGATACAGGTTTCAAAGGCTGATTTAATAAATTTATCAAAACAATCATAAATAATTTAAGAAGTGTTTAATGTACTGGAGAAGCATGTTAAACTGAAACTGAGCTCACGAAAACAGAGTACAAGTCAACGAGTTATTCTAAAGATCTTATTTAGCTCTCTAGTTCAATAAGCACTGAAGTTATTTATCCAAACAGGTAAGTGTTGTGAATCAACTATTCCAAAAGTTGAAGCCATTCACCCGTAATGGCTTTCTGGAGTGTATGTTTTTCCCTTGTAGACTCCATCCGAAATGAAATTGCAACTTTAGACAATTGTCCTCACAACTCATACACCAGCACAGTTCTAATGGATGTACAATCATCCCAAAAGAAGCTTAATATTGTCATTCTTGATCTTGATGACAGTACATTAAGTCTTGTGTGTTACTTGAAATGTGCTTGTACTTTGTAGTTTTTAAAAGAAATGGTAGTTGGTAAAAGTTCAGTGCATTAAAGATGTTACTTAAATTTTCTTAGAAATTGATAAAAGTAAAAAGTACATCGCGTCTTGTGTGTGCTACTTGAAATGTGCTTGTATTTTTATTTTTATTTCTCGTTCAGATTTTTTGTTTTCTTATGAACAGTAGGAACAGTTGTGGGTGAAATCATTATGTAGGTTTACATCAAGAGCATAATAACAAATCATCATTTATTTATCTGTAAAAATGCGGAATTGGATTAGTTACTTCCTCTCCCTTCCTTCACTGCATGATTGCACCAACATAAATTAAGTACACAACAATGTCTTCTCTTTTGCAGTACTACAATTCAGTAACATATGTCTACTACCTTTAGATACAATACCAGTGTAGCACTGCTGCCTTTTGTCTAATTTGTTTGTTTACATTATCCATGGACCAGAGGGAAGGAAAGAATTAGTCATAGATGCCTTGCTTTTGTTTAATGATCCATTAATTTCGTCTGATGCTATATTACATTGGTGGCGTTCATTTATTTCTTTCAGGTAATTTCTATCGAATACGCAGTGCATTTAAATATGGTGCCCGTAAACTTGGCTGGATTCTTATGTTACCGGAAGATAGAATAGCAGATGAGCTTAATAGGTTCTTTGCAAACACTTTGGATAGGCATGGAAGCAATCACGGGAATGAAGACAATTCATCTTTGTGTTTATCTACTGGATCCAAGGATATGATATTTGGAAATCAACATAATTATGAAAATAGAAATGAAAGAGAAAGATATGTAGTAAAAGATATATCTTTGGCAGGGCCATCATCTGACACTTCTGGGGATGGAAATGCAGTTGCAACTTACAAACCTGGTGAAGATTCTAAAAATGTTGCAACATCTGGAGTCTTGCATATTGCAAGCACGAATGGTTTGTCATATTGTTCAGATGGGAAAGCTGAAAATGGGACTTGTAGTGAAACAGATGTAAACTCTGTTATTGATGATGAGATAGAAAAGCATGGTATGGTAAGCAATTCTCCCAGATCACATACTGATGAAAAGAATATGGCATCTAATGGTTCAGTAGTTTTAAGAGATGCTGCTAATATTCTTGACAATGATTTCTTTCATAGTGATAGATACAATACTAGTGCTTCTGGGGGAACTGAAGCTTCAAAATCATTGTTGGACCTTGCTGGGGATTATGACAGCCACGTAAAAAACCTACAATATGGCAAGATGTGCAATGGTTATCCTGTATCTCCAGTTGTGGTCCCTAGTCCTCCTAGGTCTCCCAAGTTTCATAATAGGAATCCGTGGGAAACTGTTCGTCAATGTTTACAAATGAACCATGTCATTCATCCTCAGGCAAACTCAAATTGTGTTGTAGGACAACTTTACCTTGTAAATCATTCTGCTCTACCAATGACCTCTTTCGGCGCAGAAGAAAAGAGAAAGCCACGAGGAACAGGCGCATACTTCCCTAATATGGTATCTAAATAGTTATTAAAATTGTACAGACGTATACTTCTAAACTATTTGATATACATATATGTGTGTGTGTGTGTGTGTGAGCTTTCCAATATTGCAGTGGTCACTTAACTGTTGATCTCATAATTTGCAGAATTCACGTCCATACAGGGATAATAGGGCTATGCCGGGTAGAGGAAGGGGTCAAGCTCCAGGTACCCATGGGCATTTGCAGAGATACCCTCGTAACAATGGGTTGGCTCTAGCTCCACAAGAGTTGAATTTGCCTGTCGAAGGAAGTTTTGAACCTGCTATAGAAGGATATCCTGCTCTTGGTAATGGTAAATCCAGATCTTCAGAAACCTATTTTTCTCAACCTTCCACATGGGGTTCACGCCATGCTAATGGTTTCCCGCACTTATCTGACAAACACGAGTCAGGCTCTGTGAGCCCTCAGTTTCGTGGACCCCCAAGAACTGAAGTGAGCAATCACCCAGAGCCAGGCATTTCTACTTCTAGGGTATATGTGCCTAACATGGGGATAATGACAGAGGAGAGGTCAAATTCATTGTCTGTTGCAGATCCCAAAAGGTAAAATAATTTTTCCTATGATGCTTATTGCTGCAACGATTCCATATGATGTTAAATCACTGGCAACTTTCTTTAGAGCTTAAACCACTACGATTATAGTTTGTACTCCTAGTTTTCCTTTGCTTTAAGGGGGTGTCTATGGTTTGAGATTCAGGATTGAAGTGCAAGCTTATCATTTGAAGAATGAAGAGGACTTTCCTCCACTTTGCAACTGAGTGCCAATGAAGGATGATGAATATGTAATAGCATTAACAATAATGGTCAATACAGGAAAATATTATGACTTGCCTACCTTTCAGCTGGTGGAACCAAAGGATGGCGATTTTGTAAGAATTAAGAAGTGAGATCAAATGTGGATTCGTCTCAAAAATGAAGTTCGCTTCAATCAACACTGTTTCTTCTAGAGATTGATGAACGTTAGAAATGAGAGTACCGTATAAGTAGATAAATGCGGGGAGTAGCCATAGATGCTAACAAACTAGATTAAACTAGGTCGAATGTTGTGTTATCCTTATTTTGGTTTTTCTTGCTCAAGCTGGTATTTTTGTACAAAAGTGCATGTATATTCTGGTAACTTTTTTTCCTCTCCTGCATCCGTTTTTATTGTTCAATATTTAGGGATGTATATATCGGGTGATTTCCTGAAGTTGAGTTTATAGTTTTGTTCTGTTTGTAGCTTTGAAGTGTAAAATAGAAATAATTTAGATATCTTACTGGAATGGATACTCATAATTTTGTGTCATTGGATTTAGCGTTTTCCTTGCCAATTGGGGGTTCTCCCATGATTATATATGGCCATGCTTGATGTGCTCAGAATTGAAGTAAGGCTTCAATGTTTGATATGATTTTTCTCAGTGAGAAGCAACTGTAGTAATCAGTGATGCACACAATTCTTTTTTGGCTGTGTTCTGATGAACTTGGATAATCATTTCCACCAAATCGATTGGATGTTGAATTTTGGCGAATTTATTGGATCTGGCTTAGTTAGCATGCATACATTATTTTTTATGTTTCCTGCTCATGAGCCTGATTTAACATTTTGGGCGGAGGAGGGTACTATATATGATGACCGTAGTGTTGAATAAGATCAGTCTCGTGTACAGGTGTAGTACTTAGGAAAATTTGATTAATCTTGCTTGAGATGGTTTAGTTAATATAGAAGACTTGATCACTATAGGAGGACTTGGGAGAAGATCATCAAAGAAAACATTAAAAGCATTGAAAATATCTGAATCTAAAAATGATTTTCATAATTATCATCAAAGAAAACATTAAAAGCATTGAAAAATATCTGAATCTAAAAGCTAATGTTATCATCATTAGTGAGATTTGTTTTTAGTTGCTGTGTCTGTAATGCTGATGTTTGAAGTGTGAAGTTCATTATGTTTCATGCTTGGCTGTTTTTGTCAACAAATGTGATTTCTCTTTATTTAAATTGAAAACTAGGTAGCTTTGTTCCTTTTATGTGATATTTTACCTATTTTTCTTAATGACAGCAGTATCTCTGGTGGAGTCCATGGCTATTCAAAATTGCCTTGATGATGGCCCCGAGAAACATGTATGGTAGTTTTCATCATTTGTTACTTTTTAATGATAATATTTTGTAAATAGATCCTGGCTTAATTGACCCTAATGCAGTGAAAGAAAAATGTTTCATTATTTAATTATCTGATAGCATAGAAGTTGTATCACCTACTTGTAATGAACTTGTCATTATACACCAAAAATACAGAGATTTATCAATAGGATTATTATTTTTCGGAGTCGCCCTACTCTTTTCGTGTCAAAATATAAGAAAAAAAAACAATTATTTGGTTCATTTGAATCAAATATATGTAACTTTTTTGTTATAAAAAAAACTAAGTACTTTTTGTTTATAATTTTATTGAAAGGGTGGTTAAAGCTATCGACAAAATGGATGAGGAGATTTGCTTTATTGTTTCCTTGTTTTCTTGTTTTCACATTTTTTATCATGACTAAAATGTTATTTTTAAACTTGTCTACTAATGTTTAAGTTGTCTTATTCATTAATTTTGTTTTAAAAAAGTTACATTTGTTTCATTTAGGGTTGCTCATACTTTTACTTCCTACTTGTGGTTACTGCTATGGCCAATAGTATGTTTGAGTAATCTTCTTTGGCCATATTAATTCTTGGTGTAAAAAATTAGGCAATTAATGGAATGAGTGACTTGATTTTAACAATTAAAATACTTGGAAGATTAAATTTGCACAAATGGAATTTGGAATATTAAAATTGCACAATTGTAGTGCCTGGAGAGCAAAAGTGTAATCAAGTTTCCATTTTACTATGGTTATCAAATGGGAATAAAATGTAGCCTAATACCCACCCTCTATCATTGTGTCTAAAATTAATTTTTGTTGTCGCTCAACACCCTTTACAACCATTATTCAATGCCCTTACCATCTTGCCATCCTAACATCTATCACTTCCATTGATTGATACTGCCACTTCACCATCCATCGTCACCACTCAAAACTTGCCATTGCCAAAGGCATTTTGGCCATGCTTGATAAAAAGAGTTATTTCATATTTAATAATTCAGGATGTATCATGCCATCTTCTAGTCTAAAATGGGACTAAGATAACTTAATCTGTCTACTGATATATGTGGTGCATATCAAACATTGTGTATAATACGATCTTATCATTTCGTTTAAGTTATATGATGGAATACTTTTGTCTAAAATGTTAATAAAAGTTCGTATTTTTTCGTCCTCATAATTGGAACAATAATCTTATTGATATTAGTTTGACAAATATAAAAATATTGATCAAGTCACTTGTTTAAATGTCACAATAAGAAAATCGTAAATTTTTATTTTTAAAGAGTGATGTTAATTAAAATTAAAATTTTATATAATTGTTGAACACCAATTTACAATAGACCACTTTAATTTGGTAAATCAAATAAAAAATAAATTTTTTTAAAAATTATCTACTTTTCTCTAAAAGAAGAAACAAAATATATTTTAAGAAAAACAATCAAATAAAATGAGTATTATCAAATGAAATTGATTGAATAAAAAAAATCAAATGAAATGCATCTTTATTTTAAATTTAAATTTAAATTAAGGACAATATGTTCAATTTAATAATATCAATATTATTATTATTTATTTATTTATTTTTATCAAATAAAATATATGATTCCTTAATGAAAGATATATGAAACTAAAGTAAATTTCAAAAATGTATAACAATGTCATTCTAATGTTAAACAATTTAACGAATTATACGACATATACTTGATGTAAAATTTTAATGTATAGGTCAACGACCAACAATTAAGAAGTTAACTATATGTCTAGAAAACGTATGAAGGTAACTTACAACGAGCACCAGTGGTCTAGTGGTAGAATAGTACCCTGCCACGGTACAGACCCGGGTTCGATTCCCGGCTGGTGCAATAGTATAGCTGTGAGGACAATTGTGTCAACTGTGATGACGGGTTCATCACTATCTCCTGCTTCGGTGGCGAAATATGGCACATCTGAGCTACAATTTTTTTTTTTTCTATTAGTGTAAGACTCTCAATTTCTTTATTATTCGTTTTAAGCGTTATTTAATTTGACTGTATATTTTATTAAGTATTTTAAAAAAATTGTTTATAATAATAACAATAATAATAGAAAAGAAAGAATACGTTAAAAATAAAATTACAATAATTTGGAGAGTGAATATTTAGGGTCTTATTCGGTTTAAGTTGAAAACAACACATTCTTTAACTCTAATGATAGAGAAAAAAAACTGACACCTCCTCTTGTCAATCTGAATACTCATAACAACCTCTTTGTGACAAAGAAAGAAAATGAAAAGGCTTACGAGATAAATAGGAAAAAATTCAAAAAAAACCTTAAATGAGTTAATGATTCATCCCCTCAATTAAAAAAAATTTCATTTCGATCATATTAACTTTGTCTAACCATTTTTTATTGTTATTAGAACAAAATCCCTTATTGATCTTCTGAAAAAATAAATTAATTTTTATGGTAAAGTAGTTATTGTTGTTACTAATAAAAAAAATGATTTTAGTAAATGGCTTTATGATAATGGATAATTTTGAAAATGGTGTTTGATATTATTATTATTATTATTATTATTATTATTATTATTGTATAGGAAAATCCTTTTTAATTTTAAAAGTAAAATTGTGATATGCTATTTATTTTCTTAGAAGTGTTCTTCATTTTCTTATCATATTGATATAAAAACCTATTTTGATTAGAGATCTTGATTAAAATGAAAATGATCTTAGAAGTGATCTCGATTTTCTTCATGTGTTTTGTGTTGAAATGTCGCTAAATGTTATTTTGTGTTGAAATGTCGTTAAATGTTATTATTATTAGCAATATAGACTACATCCAGTCCTTACAAATTTGTGAGTTTTCACTATAGCTCAAAATAACTCGTCCTCTTACGAAACTCTTTTTCAACTGTGTATTTTCTTAGCTTCATCAGGCTTACAACACTGTATTTTTACTAGCCTCAACAGACTTACAAAATATCTCAAATATATATCAACTTAAGGATATACAAGTAGTAATGTGTTTGATTTATTTTGGGGACCAAATTACAACTTTCTAAGATAAGATAGTGATATGAAGTTGTATATAACACAATCAATAAAAATAATTCTCATATCTATGTAAGTTTGGAAGAGTGCGTAGAATGAAGAGAATGATGATTATCTTGAATAACTTGGATGTTTACTTGTAGATGGTTATTTTGATGTTTGAAGATTAATACTCCTCTATTTATAATTGCCTTTTGGAGCTTCAAACATATGGGTTAGCAAAATATAGTTGTTGGAGACTTTGCTAAGTTTCCATGGACTTGTCTTTTTTTGCAAAACTGTCATTTAGCCTTTATCCTCCTGTTAAGTATGTTGAGAGAATGATTGTGGTGGTCCATCCTCATATTTATTTTGTAGAGGATGAGCTTTCATTAATTTTGATTTGACTTGTCTTTTTTGTCATGCCTCATAAGTCAGAGACAACACTTTTTGTACTTTGGTACTTTTACTCTTTTTCCCATGTGTGAGGATGAATAAATAACAGAAGTTCACCTTCTCTTCTGCATTGTTTATCCTCTAATCATAGCGGTTATAATTTCATCCATGAGGAAAAGTATTAAGTGGTCGTTGGAGACTTGTTTAAATTTCATCCATGAGGAAAAATATTAAATGGTCGTTGGAAAAGCATTGTTCTTGTAGTACATGAGTTTAGGAAGATAAGTTTGAAGCCCATCCTTCGATAAGAGGTTTAATCTTCCTTAAAACTCATACATGAGATGTATTTTTCCTTTTTGCTTTTCCAAGTATTTTAGGATCCTTTTTTCCAAGTTTGGTACAACATTTTTCTTTTTTGACTATTCCCTATGTAAGATGATGAATAAGATTAAGATATTATCCTCCTATCATTCAACCTTTGATAGGAGGATAAAACTTCCATAAATTAGGATATGACTTATACTTTTGACTTTTTCATTTTCCAAGAACTATAGAGTCTTGATTTTCAACACTTTTTTCGTACTATGGTACTTTTGGATTTTTTTCGCGTGAGAGGATGAATATTTTACATGAGTTCATCCTCTTTTCTACTTTGTTCATCCTATGACGTACGTCCATCCTCTTTCCTATTTTGATTATCCTATGACATAGAAGTCATAAAATCATCCTTATACTTTAGCATTACTTGTCTTCTGACAAAGACTCGTCTTCTTTTAATTTATGACATACATTCATCCTCTGAGTGTCTATCCTCCAGTGCATAGAACATGTTGGATTAAGTCAAATTTTTCTCCTTTTTATCAAGATGATGAGGAACCTATTTTCAAGGATGTTCATGGATGATCATTATCATATATGGATTTTTCATCCTCAAATCTAGTTTCTTCATCCTCTAATCTAGATTCTTCATCCTCTAATTTTCATTTAGACACATCTTGACCCATAATTTTTCTTGACTTCTTCCAAGAGATTTTAGGTGTGATCAAGATACAATGTATTGCGATAATCATCCTTGACTTGAGGATCATCTTATTGATATTTATGAATTAGCCTCCTCAATTCTTTTATTGTTGACTTTGTACAATGCACTTGTTTATGTGAGTGACTTCAAGCTTGACCACTTATGTTCTTTTAACAAAAACTCAAATGCAAACATTGATATATCACCATTTAGAAAACTTAACATTTATTTCATAAACTTTGTTGTCATTAAAACACATATCAAAAAGGTTTTTACTTCAACATTCTGTGTGCTTGCTAATTTAAGAGAATTTATATCTTTTAAAAATATAAATAAATGGCATGTCTTCACACCTTAATTCAACACCAAACCTTGAATATGAATTAAGGATAAGATAAGTTTTTACACTAAGTGAGTAGTACATTAATTTGTGAAGGTGTAACGTTTTGGAGCAAAGATCGTTATGTAGGAACCTTAATAACGACACTCATAACGTTAAGGACATCACTTCATTCGTTTTCCTATTTGAATTATATGTGATATAAATGTTGTGGAGACAAAATCTCTCTCGAATGGTTTTAATGATAACAAAATTATTTAAAAGATTATGATTGTGATTAATGACTAATATGTGCTTTTGAGTGAATTCATATTAGAAAATAGGCTACTCATTATTAAGATAAAAAGGAGAAAGATATGACTGGAGGATAGCCATACAAGTTGATGAACCCTTAAGAGGATGAACATTCAAAGTTGCGAAATATTCATCATCACTGAAACAATAATTTTTAGTCATAAAGAGAAGATAAATCAGTGTCAAAGAATGAATACAAAAAAGCAATTTAAATGAAGAGGTCAGAGGTCAGAGGCCAGAGTTTGTATGTACAAGGATGGAATGTTAGAGGATGGATATATAGTCCACATCATCTTTAGATGTTGAAAACGACCCAACACATCATTCTCATATGTTGAAAACGACCAAACTCATCAACATACAGAAAAGTTGTAGCTAACAAGACAAAAATATAGTCTTACATGTCTTGAAGAATGAAAAAGGAAAATGACAGCTCATGTCGAAGTTCCTAGGAGGTTTGAACCTCCTGTACGAGGATGGACCAAATTAGTCCAATGACAGCTGGATGGCAATTCTGTAATTATGATAAATAACCTTAGACTTTTCGATTAAAGTCCCCGACAGTCATAAAGTATTTGACACATGGAAAGAACATTAGAAGATCTCTATAAAAGGTGGGGAGCTCTTCATTATCAATACACAACAACATTGCATAAAAAGAGCAAGATTCTAAAAGCTATCAAGAGTAATTTCTATAATCTATGTATACTTTCAATAGTCTTACACTAGTTCTTTAAAATATCTTTTTAGAAAGTGTTAAGTAAAGAGAAATATCATACTCATATCACTTTATAATTTTCACGCGAGTTACACTTGGAAATAGTTAAAACTTGTAAGAAACAAGGTTGTAAGCTTGGTGAGGCTAAAGAATACACAAAGTGTAACCAACCGTTGTGAAAGGTTAATTAGTTTGATCATTAGTAAAAGCTCACAAGTGCGTGAGGACTAGACGTAGCCTTCATTGGGTGAACCAATATAAAAGTTGTGTGTGTCATCCTCTACACTTTATCTTTCATTTATTCAACTCAAATTTAAAGGCTTAAATTTCTATCATCAAATTCTCATCCTCTTAGAGAGGATAGTGATTCAAAACACGTGAGAAAATTTTTAAACAACAATATCCCTATTCAACCCCCCTTTTTAGTGATATTTTAGCTACAACAAATGTAATGTGATGTTGTGTATTGGTTTTGTTTATGTATTATCTTCAAAATAAATATTATATGATATGTTATTATAATGGTTGTGTTTGAGATGTCCAAATTTTGGAAAGTAAACGTTATATTATAATGATTGTGGTTATTCAAGGTGATGATTTTGTGTCTAAACTAGGTTGATTTAGGATAAGGTTGAATAGTTTTAGACACTCTGGTTGAGGGATCTATTTTGTCACTAACTAAAATAATGACATTCATGCATGCATTGGTGACTTGGACCTAGTCGCAAGTAAGTGATGACAATTCCTTGAAAAGACAACGTGATTCAGAAAAATACTCAATGGTGGAGTGTTGAACATGAAACTCTGAAGAGCATTTGTCAAATGGTGGGACTCTTTGCTCTACAGAGTGGTGATATTTCAGAATCATGCCTTAACATATAGTCTAACATATAAGATTTGTGCATTTTGGTTGATTTGTATTTTTTGTGTCTTGTGATGTTTAACTGTTAAATGAAGTATATTCATTTATATTTTTGCTATAACAATTATATATGCATGTTTATTTGTCATGTGTTTGTTATTTGAAGATTACCCTTACATTTGACAGGATGTCTTGTAGAGTCTTACTTGAGCGAATAATGGCGAGACCAACCTAATAGGAGAAATACAATGAAATACAATAGCAAGTAGTTGGAGACTCTGAGATACTTTTGCACTAGTATTACACTTGTTGGGTGAGTTTTCCACAAGCGTCTAGAATTATGACCAACTATGATTTATTTTTCGATAGTAAAACGCCAATTGTTTTGACTTTAAGAGTTTCTTTTGTTTTACAAATTAAATTTACTTTTTGTAATTGTGAATACTCTGACTCATTATTTTTGAAAATACAATTAAAAAAATTATTAATTGTTTTTAAAGTAAATAAGTATTTAAGATAATCTTATAAAAAAATGTATATGTATCTTTACGTTCAAAATTTCGTTAGTTAATGTCTAAAAAAAGCATAATGGTACCGTGTTTATTTTTCTTGATCTTGATGTTTAAAATTGAATTCATTATGATTATGTGGTAACTAGTGTGTGTTTTTTTTTATGGTTTTTATTCTAAGGTTGTTTTAAGATTTTTTTTTTGCCTTAAACCAATTCAATTTGTCTAATGAGTTGTATGATACATAGGTATTCCTATATTTATGTGAAAATATAAGTGGTAGATATTTGATTTGTTATGGACGAGATTTGAAAAAAATTGAAAGTTAGAAGAAAAAATCTATATCCTTAGAAAGAAATGGTGTTCTCTTCAGATTTATTGTCTAAGCTATTTCAACCTGCATGTTATGAGATGTTTTGTTTTTCACAAACATATATCTGAGTAAGTAGGTTGCTTTATAAGTAATTTATTATGTAGTAGATTATTGGAGAAATGGAAATACATTAAATAGGATGGAATTATGTTAACAAAAATGAGAATGTAATGAGTCTCAAAAACTTCATAGCATTTAATGTAACTTATATAGCTAAGTAAGGTTCGAGGTTTATTTATGAGCCTTTCTTTATAATCGAGAATGTCTTAATGCAAAATACAATCTTAATCTCATTTATTCTTAAAAAATGAGGGATGTTGAGAGTGGAAAATTGACATTTAATGTTAATCTAAGAAGATGATTGAATTCATTATCAAAATGGGTACCAAAACTAGATCCTAAACCTATAAATTGTTCAATATAGAGATACAAGACACTAATTAAAGAAGATTCTTCCACTTGAGGGTAAAGATTTAACAAATGTCGAGTTTTTTCTCATCTTTAGTTTGGCGGAGAACTTGACTTTGCAACGATTTCATGGTCTATCATATATAAGTTTAAGAACTTAGTAGAGAACATAGCATTTGTTAATGTGTCGCGGTCATCATCCTGTTGGGGACTTGACATTTATTGAAGTGTTGAAATAGATATACTTGAAAGAAACAACAAGAAGCACCAGTGGTCTAGTGGTAGAATAGTACCCTGCCACGGTACAGACCCGGGTTCGATTCCCGGCTGGTGCAATATTAGCTGTGACGATAATTGTGTCAAGTGTGTTGACGGGTTCATCACAAACGCTTACCTCGGTGGCGAAACATGGCACATCTGAGCTTTATATTTTTTATTTTTCCTATAGCATCATCATTGGTAACATCAATAATACAACCAATATGTCAGAACAGTACTAAATAGTTTAAAACAATATGTCACACTTCATCATGAATATGATTGTCTGATTATATTTATTTTTTGAGAGGGTCTGATTATATATTTATAGTTATCGTCAATAATTAAATTAGTGGTATGCTAGATATGTAATATTTCTACAGACATCCCACCACCACATATTTTGTTTTTTTTGGGTCGTCCACTAAAAACATTTATCCAAGTATCCAAATTAAGTGCCTATGAGTGCTTGACACCCAAATATGCTTCAACGCTTACAACACGAGTATTAAATCTTTCATTGTCGGCACGGGCCTCTTAAGTTTTTTTTTTTTTTTACTTATTCGAAAAAGAAATTATTTTTTAAACTATTTTGTAATTTTTCTATATATAAATTAGAGATACATTTTACTGAAAAGATTAATAAAAAGTAACACTTTTTGTTTTTTATTTCTCAAAATGGTATTTATAAAAGGGACGAAAGAGTATTTGGACATTTAATTAACTATACATTATTATTGATGCATTCCTTAATACTGTTGTTAATCTTTTGACTAAGAACCATGCTGGCGCTTTACCAACCATCGATTGTGAAAAGATGAAATGCATGTTACTTGCCTTGATCTAATAGGTTTGATCATTTTTGTCAAAAAAGAATCTAATAAGTTTGATTTATATGTCATACATATATAGCAAAGATACCCAAAATTAATGAAGATAAAGACACCATCGTCTATCGTCACTCTATGTGTATAATAATAAGATAAGATTCCACGAACCCAAACGTACCTCCTTAGCAAAAGACGCATGCCGATTATATAATTAATGAGGTATATACTTATAATTTAAAAGGTGTATATTAGTAATTTAAATATTTTTTCTTTGGAAATTAATATTCATTTATTAAAATAATATTATTTTAAAAAAATAATGAGATTTTGTGTCCAAATAAAAAGTGCATAGGTTACTATTATACACCTTTTAATTTTTAGACATATAAATTAGCGACTCTCACAAGTAATATTTTTTTACAAACATTAACATTATTTATTGAATTAATATTTTTAAAAAGATAATAGGGTTTTGTGTCTAAATAAAAAATGTGTATGTGACTAATATATACTTTTATTTTGTAGGGATGTGTAAATTAGCAATTCTCACAACACTTGCTAATTTACATGCAAATGTATATTGACAATCTACCCAGTTCTTTTTTGGACATTAATATTCATTTATTGAATTGGTATTTTTAAAAGTAATAATGAAGTTTTATGTTGAAAAATAGAAAGTAGTTTACTAACATACACCATCCGTTTTTTTAGATGTGTATAAATTAATAATTCCTGTATATAAATATTTGTTAGTTTCAATATAAATATATAGTAATTATTGATCATAATTTTAACAAATATTTTGCCGCAAATATACTAAAAGCTGGACTTTTGTTTTACAGAATATGAAACTGAAACTTTTACTAAAACAAATCCGAGGCTTTTATAACAAAAGAAAAAGTAACCGGTAAACTGGTTTTTGTCGGTTGTTTCGGCAATTGTGTATTGTACACAAATTTTATATATGTGTATCTTAAATGTCACTGAATACACTTCTTGGATAGGTTATTTCTGTTTTTATTTTTTTTTAACTAGGATTTTTTAAGTGATATCTCGTTTATAACATTAGTTTTAATATTATTGTATATTCAATAAAGAGAACATTTTCTTTTAATTCTATTAAAAAAATATTACGTAGCCGTTATGATGTTAGTAAATTATAAAAATAAAAGATTTTTATATTTGTCTTTTAAAAAATATATTTATGTTCCTTTAAGGTTAAATTAATTTTCGCTTAAACTTAATCTTTTACCTTTTCACCATCTTCTTCTTTCGGTACTAGAGATTTTACTTATAGTGATCGATTTAGAGACATAATATTTTCAGTCACACTAACGACCAAAATAGATATCATAATTTTAAACCTATAAACTAAATATTTTTCGTCATTAAATTGATCGCTAACAAAATTTAGAGACTAAAATAACAACTGAACTTTAGCGACAAAAATTTAGTCGCTAACCATCACTAATAGAAAATTTGTCTTTCACACTAACTACCAAAATAGAGATTAAAATTTTGAACTTTGAAATTAAATATTATTTCTTCACTAAATCGGTCACTAACGAAATTTAGAAACTGAAATAACAACTAAATTTTAGCGAACAAAATTTCAGTCGCTAACTATTTTGAATTACATAATTTAGTTTTTTTTATTAATAAAAAAATAAAAATACAAAATAGTTTTTGCTGAAATTATTTTTTCTTTAAGTGAAAGAAAATGTGAAATAGTTAATAACTAATTAAAAAAAAAGTACTAGGCATGACTATGTTTGTCTTCACGTCAATTTTTTTTTTCTTTTTCTTTTTTATATATTTACTCAAAGAAACCATAAAACCTACTTTCTTTCTCAAAACCCAGAAACTCACATTTTCCTTCCCAACTTATAAACTCAACATTTATTTCTCAACCCAGAAACACAACCTTTCTTTCTCAACACGATTAATTTTTCTCACCACCGCAAATAATCACTTCCTCTTTCTTTCTCAACCCACCACAAATCCAAAAACTATTCATCTCGTGCTAATCCCCTCTCACCATCATTTCATCGCAACTCACAATCGCAAAACCAACTAATTCGTATTTTATCTGTTGTTATCCATCCTCTCACTGCCATTCATCATTAAACCATCCTATGTTGCTAATCCCCTCTCAAACCAACCTCCGCAACTGCGACACAAATTCGCTATCTTCTTCTTCCACTCCATCTTTAAAAAATCCAAAATTTGTAATTTCTATAGAAAAAATGAAAATGTCGACCATGTGAATTAAAGAAAAATCAAAATAAGAAATTCATTATTTCAACAAGAACTAAAAAATGAGTTGTTGTAAATAAAGAGAAATTCACTAAAAATAAATCACTTGTTCGTATATCTGAAAACTGAATCAAACATTCGAGAACTTAATCAAACATAATATTCAATACTTTGTTTCTTACAAATATCAAACATGCACAAACTGATGTACAATATTTGAGTTAAGAAATATTTTTATTTATAATATTGTATAGTTTAGATTTAAAGATATTTTAATGATTTTTAATTGAGTCACAATCATAACAATTATTTTTTTTTTATTTATCGATTTATTTTAATAATATGGTATGACTTGTATAATTATTTAGGTATCTAATATGTATGAATATGAATATTGAAATTACTATTCTCAAATCATCCCAAATGTATGAATCTTTTTCAAACTAAGAGTACAAATATTATAACACTCTATAAAAAATTTAGGCTAAATTGAAATTTTAGTTCTTTGATGTTTGATCAAATTACCAGAACACCTCATTTTAAGTTTAGTGGATTTTTCTTTATTTACAATTACTCATTTTTTTTTAATCTTGTTGGAATGATGAATTTCTTGTTTTGATTTTTCTCTAATTCGCATGGTCGATGTTGAGTTTTTCTAGTGGAATTACAAATTTTGACTTTAAGGTTTTTCAAAATTGGAGTTGAAGAAGAAGATGATGAATAAATAAAAGATGAAGATTTGATTTGGACGAAAACTTATTTAAACTTTAATGACCATAAAAGTATTTTTTCAAAATTTAAAGGAGCAATCTAGAAATCGTTCATTTTATAATTTGACACATTAACAATATTATGCACATGTAAGCATCGTAACGATGATGAGACATTTTTTTTTTAACAAAACTTACATAGAATGACATTTTTTTAAACGAATAATATAAAAATTAATATTACAAATAGGATTCCACTTAAAGAACCTAGTTGGAAAAAAAACATAAAATACTTATTCGAAAATTAAATCAAACATAAAAGACTAAAAATATAATGTAACTATCATAATATTATGATTTTATTATTTAAAAATGACATCCAAAACCATCCTTCTAAAAAAGTGTGATTTAGAGACTACTTCAGGCCTTAAAACATCCTTCTGATTTTATTTTTTCTGTTTTAAAATAAGTAGTTTTGATATAGATTTAGTTTTTCTTTTATGGTACAAAGTTGCTTTACTCGTCTTCTTAGTGTGACATTTTTTTTTATTTTTCATTTTATTACATTATTTGTTTGATTCGAATTGATAAATTAATTTTGATCTAATATAAATTCAATCAATAATTTTAGGAGAGTCAATATTATGGATTTAGATACATGAGCATTTTGAGCACTATAATTTTGTCATATTTGTAGACATTTTACTCTTATATACTATTAACCTAGATAATGCAAGTTAGTTCGTAATTTTTTTTTTATTTTAACGATTTTGTATTTATGTTGATCTCGATCGATATATTTTATTAATTTAAATGAATCAATATGGTTTTATTAATAAAAAAAACTTAAAGTGGTGTATTAGATATTAAAAAGGTAGAAGAAAGTTGAATAACTAATTAAATGCAGTTAAATTTTTCAAAGATATTAAATAGAGTTGTTTTTTAAACACGAGTATTTTTTGAACAACCTTATTAGGTAAAGTTGTTTTATTTAAGAAACAAAACTAAAATTTATTCTATATAAAAGAGAATTATTCAATACAAGAATAATGTACCTCATCCACTAGAATGATGTGATCCCACAAAGACACGCTACAAGTAAACACACCCAAGAGATCACGACACATCTAAATAATCAACAAAAGTTGTTTAAACCATTGGTGAAAATCACAAGTAAATCATTTAATTTTACATTTAAAACAAGACCAATACAAGAACTTAATATTTTCAATGATATTAAATAACGTTGAATTTAGTGACTTTTACTTATTTTGAAAAAAATTCGAATTGTGATTTATTTTGTTTATAAATATGATTAAAAGGAATGTATATATAGAATTGAAAAAATTTAGACTAAACTTTATATAAAAAAATTTAGACTAAACTTTATATAAAAAAATTAGACTAAAGCAATCAATTATAACTATTACAAAATAAAAGCATGAGAAAATATGTGTAAGAATATAAGATGTAAAGATAAAAAAATTTATTTCAACATATAAATATTTACATAAATCAATTTTATTGGAAAATGCTCTAATACTTTTTTTTTTTAATAAAAATTATAGTGTAACAATATCACATAACTACATAAACATTTTAATTATATTAGAACTCTTAGACATCCATCTATCATTTGCATCACCCCAATCAATTATATTAATAATGACAAGTAAAACAAAATTTGGGGACAATATCAATACATAAGAAAACAATAAAATTTGAGATGTGGAACTACCTCCTTAAAAAAGGTTAAAAACAAAGAAGGAGAAAAAATAGAGCAACAATTGACAACAACAAACATCAAGTCATAGACAAAATAAAAAATTAGGAAATTTTACTCTATTATGAAATAAGTTTTTTTTAATACATGAAAGCATAAAATCCCACTAAATAAATCCATTATATATATATATATAATATATAATATACATTAGCTAACTTACATGTACAACCTCTTAATAAATATGAGTGATTCTGAAGCGACGACATATAATAAAATTGAGTGTAATTAATCTATCTATTCTTAAGATGTTATGAAACAATAAATCACTGACAATTTGAACATTAATATTAAAATCACATTCCAATCATATATTAGTCCATTACTTTTTTACTGGCTACTCGATAGCCAACATTACAATAATTAGCTCAACATAAAGATAAGTTGAAACTCCTAAATTAGCTGCAAATCCATCTAAAAAACCAATAATAATCTCTAAAAAGTTTTCCAAATATAACTATACGGAGAACCTTTAAAAATACAATGAGTATTGCATTTTATTTTACCCAAGAGAACATAAAGTTGCAATATCACTTGTTTAATCACCGAAACATTTGTAGCAAACAATGTTAAATTCTTTGAGTACATGGATCTAGACTAGTATTTAAATTAATACACCATAAGAATATTTCACATTATATATTAGAGAATATAAAAATGTTTTTATTTGAATGTAAATTTTAATATGATTTTTAATCTAACTTTTTTATTATAAACAATTTATTGTTTTTTATGCTATAAATTACATTTTAGATGATTATACACCTTTTATTTAACTTCTATTTTTTGTAACATTTATTTATTTTTAACAAATAACCATGTAAACTTTTTTAACTATATAAACTAAACTTATAACCATATAACTACAATGAATGAAACCACACCAAATACCCCGTCCTCAAGTAAAAATTTCTTCAACTTCTTGCTTCTAGGTTTTATTCTTCTCTCCACCTTCCCCCTTTTACTTTGTCACGTTCTACTTATGTTTTTATTTCTTTATTGGTTTTTCCCTTTTCCACACCCAAATTATTACAACTATTACTACAACCACCAAAATGTGTCCACAGATTCTTCAAGTTCCGTGCATTATTGCTTTTCCCTTATTTATTCTTTCTAAATTACCAAAACACCTTGTCTTCAAGACTTGTCATCTATAATAAATCCCGTTAAAAAGATACTAATATTTTTATATACAAGTAAAAATATAATCAAAGAAGGTTGACGTATCTAATTCAAACTTTAAATTAAAAATATTAATTTTTTTATCTACTTATAAAAATAAGAGAGAAAAACACAAAAATTTGAATTATATATTGTATTATTTTGGTTATTTCAGACAATTTAAATTATAAATTTTGAACATTTTAACAAAAAATATGATATTAAAATATAACTCGTCGAATCTTAATCAGACAATCAACATAATAATATGTGACTCTAACCGGTCACAACTCTATAAATATATATAAAAAACTAATTCAAGAAACAATGGTATTTAAAACTCAATTTATTAAAAAAACATCAATCATACAATTGTTTTAATCCTAAAGAAGAAAATACGTTAAATTATATTTTTGAGTAACGTACTTAAATGACTTAAATTAGTCGAAGGTCCACCATGTAGAGTTTATATTAAAATACATTAATTAATTTGAAAGTCAAATAGTATGTAACTATTCTATTCTATAGTACACGCTTATTCCCATGTCATATCAAACTCTGTGCTACTAGTGCAACCCTTTCATAGGTAGCTTTCGTTTCCAAATAGAACAAGAAAATAATTAAAATAAAAAACAAATGGTTGTAACTTATTACAAGCACTTTACATGGTTCATTTTGAACATTGATAAAATAATAGAAGAGTATTCACTAATATTCTAAATAAACTCTTTTAGCTGTTTTTTGGTATCTTCTCTCACATTAACCATGATAGGAAATCCTCAAATTTAGTTATAGGACTCTACTATCTTCAATAATTTCTTTTAATTAAATTTTTTATCATTTCTTCATTATCACTATTTTTCCATATAAAAAATTTATAGTATTTATAAGATTTAAATGGTGTGATTTTTTATGATGTTGTTATTTCAATGCAATTGAGGTTGAAGCTGCATCAATTGCATTTTATTATAAGGTGACAATATATATCTTAGAATTAGACATGTTTTGTAAGAGAGAGAACATGGATGATTTCAAGGAAGATAATGGTTATGTGGAAATTGATCCAACTGGTCGCTATGGAAGGGTATGTTCTAAATTACTATGTTTTTATCTCTGTTTCTTGTGCTATGTGTTATCATTAAAGTTTTAGTAGCGACTTTTTTTTTCTTCATTTTTGTGCACATGGTTAGTGTTGTAAGCAATCTTAAGAAGTTTGCTGTATTGTTATTAGATTTATTAAGATAAGGTTTTAAATTCCTCGTGATTCTTGATATTATAGAGAATAGTGGTGAAATATAGTTGCGATTATGGTCACGGAGACATAAACTTTTTAAATATTTTTATGTATCCGTGACCAAACTTTATTGATATTATAAAATTTTACGATTTTGATTGCAGTTGCAGACATTTTATTTGAAACGCTGATTAAGATAGTTAATCTCCTAAAATTATAGATAGTTAATCTCTATCTTATTACCGACTTAATGCGACAAACGTTGTTTGTTATTTGTGATTAATTAGTTTGAAGATGTTCTTGGAAAAGGAGCAATGAAGACAGTGTACAAAGCAATTGATGAAGTCCTTGGTATAGAGGTAGCATGGAACAAGATCAGACTCAATGAGGTACTTAACACGCCGGACGATTTGCAGCGCCTTTACTCGGAAGTTCATCTCCTAAGTACTCTCAAGCATCACTCCATCATAAGATTCTTCACATCTTGGATTGATATTGATAACAAGGCTTTCAACTTTGTTACTGAAATGTTCACATCAGGATCATTGAGAGAGTAATTTTCTTTCTATATAGTATTAGGCAATTAGTTACTTTAGTTTCATTATGCAGTTCCTTATACTATTCAGAAATGAAATATAAATCAAAAGGTAATTGAAAAGTTGATGTATCTAGTCGTAAAAGTCCCTATGATATGGAATATGGAATTTCAGAGAATGCGCCTTATGACAATTGCGAAAATATTTTATTTCTGTTATGTTTTATATGAATGTATTCATGATTAACAAAATTTGAGAACATGATCATGAGCTACTAGGATCTTTGTCTTGTTATCTTTGTGATGAAATAATTGATAATGTTCGAACGCGTGCAGATACCGGAAGAAATATAAGCGAGTAAGCGTACAAGCAATAAAGAATTGGGCGCGCCAAATCTTACAAGGACTAGTTTATTTACATGGCCATGATCCACCAGTAATTCATAGGGACCTTAAATGTGATAACATATTTGTCAATGGACATCTTGGACAAGTGAAAATTGGTGATCTTGGACTAGCTGCAATTCTTCAAGGTTCTCAATCAGCTCATAGTGTTATAGGTACTTAATTTGTTAATGAGATAATTGTCATATCATATGAATGGTTGTGATTTTTTAATAGTGTAAATTTTTTTACAGTGAGGATGTATGTAGAGTTAAATTATTTTCTTATTTTGTGTTAGGCACGCCGGAGTTCATGGCGCCGGAATTGTATGAGGAAGAATACAATGAACTTGCTGATGTTTACTCATTTGGCATGTGTGTATTGGAAATGCTCACATCTGATTATCCATATAGTGAATGTTCTAATCCAGCACAGATTTACAAGAAAGTGACATCGGTAAAATTCTGGTTATGATATTGATTTCATGATATATCAGAAAAAATTTGGCGTTTTCATTAACTGACATTTTGTGTTTTAGGGGAGGCTACCGATGGCGTTTTTCCGCGTTGAAGACGCGGAAGCAAGGAAGTTTATTGGAAAATGTTTAGAACCTGCTGCGAAGAGACCATCGGCGAAAGATTTGTTGCTAGAACCCTTTCTTTCGGCCGATGATTCTTCGTCTGCAATGAAGCTTGCAATTCAGAAGCCATTTTTGAATGACAGTGAAATGGAAAAACTGAAATTGAGTAATGAATTTCCTAGAACTAAAATGAAAGTAATAGGGAAGTTGAATCCTGAAGATGATACTATCTTTCTCAAAGTTCAAATTTTTGATCAGAATTGTATGTATTCTTTTCTCAATGGACATATATTTAGTTTTGTTCATTATTAGGAAAAAATTTCTTCTTTCATATCTATCTGTTACTTCAAAGAACGTGCCTTCAGAAACTTGACCATAAAACATTTACTTATGTAAGTTCTCCCAAACATTTACATGTGTATAAACTATTTTGAGCTAATTTATGTAAGTTATCTGGAATAACTTATAAAAATAGTTTATGACCTTGTTTGAATAAACAACTCAATTAAACTCTTATAGCATAAGTGTTTATCATATAAGTACTTATATATAAGTTATTTCTATAATAAAAGGTAAAACAAAGTCAAATTATTTTCATAAGTTATCATGGAGAACTTATAGAAATAAGATAAAAAATAATTTACGGATATTTCATAAACTGTTTCTATAAGTTCTTCCAAACAATTTCATGAGTGTTTATATGGGTAGATAAATTCAAATAAATCTTACAGTTTGTTGACTTTATTTTATTTTTCATTATTAAAATAATTTATAAATACATACTTATAAGCGCTGAATTAAACTGTTTATTCCGACAAATCCAAAGTTTATAGGCCTAAATATTGATGTAACAATAATTTTCTGCATCTTATTCCTGCAGGTTCTGTTAGGAATGTATATTTTCCGTTTGACATTCTCACAGACACTCCCATTGATGTTGCAATGGAGATGGTAAAAGAATTGGAGATTTGTGATTGGGATCCTTTTGATATTGCAAATATGATTAATAGAGAGATATCTGCTCTGGTACCATATAGATGGCAAAATAATTATGCAGATTCCTACAACACATTCAGTTACCAAGATAACGATGGCGAAGATGAACCTCATTTCCGTTTCCGCTCATTCTCATCGAGTTCATCGTTGCAAGAATCGATACCAGATATAGTCAGTAAAGTTGAGGAAATATCTCGCGGATATTATTCGCTCCATGGTATGTCTTCTTTGTCCGTTCGCTTCCTATCTATCGAAAGGTTTTCAAATGCATTACATAGTTTTAGTGTTTTCTGCAACCATAATTTAAAACCTTGTGATGCAAGGAAGTCCTAATAAAAAATATAATACAAATCCAATGATATTCTTGTAAGCAAAAAATGTGATTTAACTAATTTTAGTCTCTATAGTAATCAAGTGATAACACCTCAGTTCGCACTTCTTATTAAAACAATATTTAACTAATTTTTACTTATCTTTAGACTGAATTTCGATTTATCAGGATTTCTTTCGTCTGGTTTCCCCAGACAGTTAAGACCAACATTTTTAGTCTTTATAGTAACATGACAAACATTTTTTGCAGATGATTTGCATGATGATAACAGTTCAAGATGCTCTTCACAAGGGACATATTCCAATTGGAACTACTATTCTATGGATGATCAAGAACACAATAACAATGTAGCATCTATAAGAAAAGATAAGCTTCCCATCTTAAAGAACCACAAGGGCACAAGGTTTTCACCTGGTGAAGACTTAATCAATTGCAACAAGAATCCTTCACATAGTAATAGTAAGATGATGATGGAAAATCGAAAACTAACACGAAACAGGTCACTGATCGATACACGAAGCCAATTGTTACATAGATCATTGGTTGAGGAGTTGAACAAAAGAAGGCAATTCAAAACAGTTGGTGCTGTGGAGAATATTGGATTTCAGTCACCTTATGATGTTTCAACAAAATATTCATAGTTTTGTGTTGTATCTATTGTTTTATTAACAACATTTAAGAAGAGTGTGGTAAGGGACAAACAAATTAAAGAGACATAGTAATATTTAGAAAAGAAATCAGTGTCTCTTCAACATTGAAAATTAAATAGGTAAAATGCATAGTCTTCTTGTGTTATGGATTTGTGAAAATTATCAGGTTTATTTGTTATGTGGTTATCATATTTTCAGTTAATGATTTAAAGGAAAAGTTTATCTTAAAGTTTGTCCACTAAGTTAATTAGATAAAATGTATTGTTAGTCTATTATAATTTATTTTTTACAAAATCGATTTTTATAAGAAGAATGTTTTTCATTTATAAAAATATTTTTAGATCTTATTTCATGTAAGACTTTCAATAGTATATTAATTAGGTCCAAATAAATGTGATATGCTCTCTTTGCCTTTATTTAAAAACTAATCTTGATTTTTGTCTTGTAAACAAAA
>JBBPBT010000498.1:5706197-5743107 GCA_037974875.1 Cicer bijugum
ACACTCATTAAAAAAAAAAGACTATATTAAAAAAATTTATCCGCAGAGTAATATCTTAATTTTAGAAAATGTTGAGTTAAATATATTTTAATTAAGAAATTTCATGTATAAAATTATGAACGAACGTTATAACCCGATTCCTACAAAAATTTATTTTCTATCTTATCTTCTATTTATTTTTATATTTTATATTTTCTTAACCAAGTGATTGGATTTAGATCATTAATGATTATTATTTAAGGACAAATTAATTAAAAATACTCTAATTTGAATCACGACCGCAACAATGACTATCTAGATTATGAAGTATTTTTTTTTTCTTCTTAAAATTGAAGGATTAAGACAAAAAGACGTTGTCCAATAATTGCATTGCAATTGTTTGCTTACGTATGGTTTATTTGTTTTGTCTGGACTGCTCTACAGATGAATATATTTTGTGGCAATTGAAGGATTGAAATTTAATAATATGGTTCTCCACGCTGTGTCTAGTGTAGTTTATATTTGACCTTCAACAAGTAATCATTGATTCAGACCCATTTTATTCCTCAATTCTTGGCTTTATCAATTATACCATTCTTTTCCTTTTTATCTACAACTATAATACCCCCACATGTTTAGTGCTGCCTTAACCATCTCTCTAAGTATTAGATTCCTTTTCTTCTTTTCTTTATCTTATGGCTAATTTTTTTTCTATTTTATCTTCGATTAACTACAATTTTAATTCTTCAAATTATAGGATGTTATAAATTTGTTCTTTAATTTAATCAAAATTTAAGAATAACCGTTAAAATATCAATTAATTTAGTTATTGACAGTCTCAATATATTAAATAATTTGAAGACTAATTTAAATTTTTTTTGCTAAGTTTGAAATCAAAGTAAAATGGTGATTTATCCATTTTATGTCACAATAAAATAATACTTACTTTAATTTTTTTATGTTATGACCAAATCATAAGTATATAGAGACTCTTCTTTTTTTAATTAAAAATAAAATTTTTTCTCACCTCTTTAAATTTTCAAAAACTCCCAAAAATTTATTTAATTTTATCAAATTTAACTCTCTTTACATTGTTGGGGTTGATTGCAAGTCCCACATCCTTTAGTGTGAGAAAATAAGGAGAAGGCCAAAGCTATATATTGGGTTTTGGTCCTTTGTTTTCAAATGCACCAGCACCGGTCAACATGTAGCACTTTAAGCTTGTATCTGACTTAGTTTAAATATTTGCTTTGTAAGAGTGTGGTTGTACTGGGGTGTTGGGTGTGGGTGAGAGAAGTCTATGTGTTGTAACAATTTTCACATAGTGTTAATTCTCTGAGAGAAGTCTAAGTGTTGTAACAATTTTCACATAGTGTTAATTCTCTGGTTGCCGGTTTAGGCAGCGGCCGTGGTTTTTTCTCCGGTTTTGGAGTCTCCACGTTATATTCTTTATATTCTTGTGTTGTGATTGTGTCTTGATTCTTTTGAACTGCTGCTGTTTTTCCCAACAACTGGTATCAGAGCCAGGTTCGGAGGTTCGGTGGGATAATTTTTCTTAGTATGCTCTGTGGTTGCAGCTTTGTCTGATCTTCCACATCAGAAAAGAATTATCCTTGATATTGTTAGGGGAAATGTGATACTGTGAAAGTGTTGTTTAGGGAGGTTCTGGCTAAGGAAAGACTTGGTATTTAAGCGTGTCCGTTGTGACCCACCTCTCTTTCCTGGGAACTTACCTGGTGCACAGTTTACAGTATGCGTGCAGCTGCTATGTCTTATTCAAGCGTTATGAAGTTTGACATAGAGAAGTTTGATGGAAGAATCAACTTTGGCTTGTGGAAAGTACAAGTCAAGGATGTGCTTATACAATCAGGATTACACAAGGTATGTGAAGAGAAATTTTCAGGTGGAGCAGTATCTGAAGAAGACTCTGAGACAAGTGCTGGCAAGGTCTCCCGTTTGTCCTTATGGTATTTCCGCTATACCATGAAAAAGGACAAGTTATTGCTAGCGGATTCAGAACAGCACATGGGCATTGGTTGGCATTGATGCAAGGTGTGTGGTGATGTGTCGATGGCTGAAGAACTTCCTGGAAGCCAACATGGGAGTTGCACCATAAATTTCAGCAAGGTTTCGACATGAGAAAATTCTTGGAATGGTTTAGTTCCAAGTGGAGAAAATTCTTGGGATGGTTTAGTTCCAAGTGAAGTGTACTTTTTATGGTGGAGTATGATTGTCGGTATGACAATAGAAGCGGAAGCTGTAACTCTTACAATCAAGGTGGAGATTGTTGGGGTTGATTGCAAGTCCCACATCCTTTAGTGTGAGAAAATAAGGAGAAGGCCAAGGCTATATATTGGGTTTTGGTCCTTTGTTTTCAAATGCACCAGCACCGGTCAACATGTAGCACTTTAAGCTTGTATCTGACTTAGTTTAAATATTTGCTTTGTAAGAGTGTTGTTGTGTGGGTGAGAGAAGTCTATGTGTTGTAACAATTTTCACATAGTGTTAATTCTCTGAGAGAAGTCTATGTGTTGTAACAATTTTCACATAGTGTTAATTCTCTGGTTGCCGGTTTAGGCAGCGGCCGTGGTTTTTTCTCCGGTTTTGGAGTCTCCACGTTATATTCTTGTCTTGTGATTGTGTCTTGATTCTTTTGAACTGCTGCTGTTTTTCCCAACATTAACTAATCAAGTTGAATTTTTCTGAATTGACTGATTTAAAAAGATATAAATATTAACTTATAATTTTTTAAGCTTTTTTACGTCCTTGAATTGATCTAAAAACAAAACTTTTAAATTAACATTTTATATCTTTAGATTGATCACTTCAAAGTATTAAAAAAAATTTAAAAATTACAAGTCAATATTTTCATTTCTGAAATTAATATATAAAAAAATCCTATCCCGATTGATTATTTCAGAAAATAAAAAATGGATTTTGGAGTGGAAAGAGGAAAGAAAAAGCCTGATATTGTATTACAGGCCCACTATATGCCAACGATCTTAAACCCATTTATACAACCCAACTACAAAACATTAATGGATTTACTTTCTCACCCATTTATTTTACTTTCTCACCTGCAAGTATATTACAAAAATTAATTTTCAATAGTGTATATGATATTATCGAAAACTAAAATCGGACGAAAAACTTAAAAATTAATAAAATTGGATCAACATTCACCCATACTTATTCCCCATGCTTACAGGTCTCACAGACTTGTAATTTTACTATAAATATCATAGTTAATTATTAAAATTTTCAATTTTATAATCAAATAAGTAATTGAAGCATTCATCTAAATTAACATTTAATTTTATATTTAATAGATAAAAATTACGGTGAGTCATCGTATAACCAACCAGACACTTTTTTAGAAGTAGAATATCATAAATAATTTTTTTTTTCATTTAATTTAAAAACTAATTATTTTTCTATATTTAGTTAAATGTTTTAGTTTATAAATAAAATTTAGTATTTAATTAAATTAAATATAATAACTTCATTTGTCTAGTATATAATATATTATCTTCTTTGTGCCAATAAGCAACGTGCCATGGAAAAAATTAATAAGCAAGACAATAATTAAGACAAAACCAAAATTCCTTTGAGTCACCAACTCCACTACTAATAATGTTTCTCACCTAAATGATCGACCCTTGGTACAAAAGCTAAACGTATCACTTGTTAATTTAAAAGAAAAATCACATAAAATTATCCAAAAGCACTTATCAAGAATATATATACTAGTAACGCGCCTGCAATATATGGAAATGCTAAAGACGTGAAGCCCACACTCACCCAACTTCATTCTATGCCCTACCAAACACACCTTATTAAAGACTTCACATCCTCTCTATACACCAATATACTTCCCCCTCTCTAACTAACATCACAATTAAAAGGAAACCCTCTTCTCACATTTTTCTGATTTCAACTGTTCGATCTTCATCAAACGATTTGTATTTAAATTGTAATAAATTAGATTTAATATGCTTTTATCTTCATCAGAGGAATTGTATTTAAACTAATTAGATTTCACTTGTTTGACCTTGATCAAACGATCGAGATTTGCAACTACATGTAAGTTCACAGTCGTAGAAGATATGTTTTCCACTTTCTCTTGCTCTACAATAACTTAGATTTCAACAAACTTCCACAATTCTAGTACTAATCAAAAAGCAACAAAGCCACCATCCTATAATACAAAGTACTAAACTTTCTTCAACAACACTCTCCTTTACTTTTTAGAGATGAAAGTGAAAGCATTGAGTGTCTTCAAATCCAAGTTTCTCAAACCATGCAAGAAACTAATGTTTTTCTTCAAACTTAAACCCAAGAAACTTGTGCTTATAAGAGCTCTAAGAAAATCTAAATCTCCAAACTCATCTTTTTCGTCAAAACCAATGTCTTCTTTGTTATCGGTGTTTCGTTCGCCAAAGACATCCAAAGACTTTGTTAAGTTGCAAAGCTTCAAGAGTCCCTCTAACTTGCACGAAACTCCAATATTTCCATCACCACTTACACCAGCTAGCGTATCCACAAACAAAAGTGATGATTTGAAAAAGGAAGCTTCGGGCGAAGAAGTGGAAGATGCATGCAAAAGTTTTGAGAATTATTTGGTGGAGATGATTGTGGAAGAAGGGAAGACTAGGGACTTGATGGATGTTGAGGAACTTCTATATTGCTGGAAGAATCTTAAGTGTCCTGTTTTCATTGAAATAGTTTCTAGATTTTATGGTGAGCTTTGCAAAGACTTGTTTTCCTCACATAATAATGAAGAAGGTGAAAAAGCTTAAGGAGTAAGGAGCCAATATAAATATAAAATTCATCATTTTTTCATTTTTTTTTACTAAGTTTTCAATTAAGTACTCTCATGAAGTTGTAACAGATCATATTTTTGATAATGTGGTTTATAATGAGAAACATTTTTATAAATTTTCATCCTTAGCTTTAAGGAAATAATAAAGCCAAGAGATTATGTTGCACCATTGATGAGTGGTAATCACAAAATAAATTAAAATGCATTCATCATAGGAAGTTTAGTTAAACATCTATTTACATTTGATAGAGAAATTTGAAAGGGATTAGAAGAAAATACAGTGCAATAATTAAAGAAACTAAAGACCAAAGCAACTAAAATATACTATTAAGGTATTCATGTCTTAAAGATTATAAATAGACATTGTTATCTTGATTATCTAAGGTACCATCCAAAGTATTCAAGTTCGAAACTATGCGGTTCTGTTAGCTGAATTACCGGTTAAAGTGGCGACAATTTAGTTTGAACGATGTTGCGAAACATAAACTCGAGACTTCACCAACATGTGTCCGATTTTAAACCCTGGCATGATCATGAACTGCACTTTATAGGTAGCTCTTTCTTTATCAGAAAGCATCACGCTCGTGTTTTCTTCCACGACAGATTCCATGTACGAGTTGGAGAACATGCTTCCTTTGATCACAGAAAACATAGTTGCATTAGGATCTATTGTGACTGCAGATCCTAGCAAAACCCATATCCATTTCGCCATTTTTGCAAATAATTGATAGAATTCTGTTCGCGGGTGCTTGCCACTCGTTATGAATCTGCGGTGTTCCGAATTGCCAAAGAACGACTCTTCCATTTTGGGATGAACAACCAGAAGATATTTTTCTATGCAAAATTTGGCGAAATCTGAGTTTGGATTCTCCATTAGTGCATCGATCGGGTCATCAAATTTCATAACATCACTCACATCATAGGAAGTTAATGCAATCCCATGAAACATTCTTCGTGCAATGTAGGCCTCAAAAGCATACTTCTTATCGCATCTTTTCAAATAAACAGCATCATTTTCAATGGACTTTGTTGCCCTATCAAGGTCCCAACCCGAAGCTTTCATCAAGCTAATAATCGGTTTCGCGAAATCATGAATAGATTTTGAAGCAGCCTTGAAAACATCTTGAAACTTAGTAACACTCAAAACACTTGCTTTCCTATGCTCTAACCTTATCTGTCTTACCTTCTCAGACAAATTCTTGTTCCCCATTTCCAAATCACTAAGCTCACGACGCAACCGAAGAATCTCCGAATCTTTACCACTCTTTTGAGACTTAAGCTTCCCTAAAAAAGCTTCTTTGGCAACAATTTCAGCAAACAAAAGATTAGAAAGTTCAGCATTGATCATTGCCTTCTTAGATTGCTTCTCCTTATACTCACTCTTGAACTTGCAAAGCTTCTCAAGCTCAACAACAACAAGATCATCAGCAGCAACAATCTTTTTGGGATCATACGGTATATGAGCTTGTTGAAGCTTAAGATATGCAAGTTTCAAATCTGAAACAGCATCAAAAATCTTATTCATGACAACCAAATCACCACAAGAATCTTCTTTGGCTTTCAATTCAATAGAATGAGGATGAACTTTTTGGTCATAACATTTGAACTCTTCACTACTATTTCCACTCAATAGAGACTCATTGAAAAAGGGTTTATGCAAATGATGGAGATTAGGGATTTCAGATGAAAAAACCCCAATAGATTTGAATTTACAAACTTTGGCAAATTTAAATACCATTTCTGATAAATTTGAGTTGGATTTCATAGGTTTAGTGTTTGTTGACAATTCCATAATAAAGTTCAAAACTTTAACTTTTAAACATTAATCTAACATTGACCCTTCACTGTTGCTTCAACAACAAAGCAAAAAAAGTGCAAAATCATGCACAATAGTACATTTTATGAAATGGGTTTTTCTCTACACACAAAAAAAGTTTTAAAAATGTAACCTTTTTGTAAAAAGATGTAAAGGGTGAATTTTTTTCCACTACTTTGAGCAATCAGTAACACCCCATTGTTACATTCAAAGATGGCAACATTAAAACAGTGAACAAGAAATACCCATAAAAAATGAGAGGGATAAAACTAAAACTTCTAACCGGAAAGTGAAATTGAAGAGATGAAAAGAACAAGAAGTGATGAGAAGACTAACGATGTGTGTTGTGTTGTGTTGGATGGAGTTGAGATTCGATGTTGTTTGTTTGGCATCAAGTTGTTTTGTGTGTTTCTGACATGAAAGTTTGGAACTTCGAGTGAATTTTGTAACAGTAACAACACCGTGAAATGTGAGAATTATTTGTTAATATACCACTATTGTTGTCTTTAAATTATAAGTGTTTTATAATTTATGACTCAAAATTTATAAAATATTAAATTGTTTATTCAATTGAATGATGTTTATCTGAATCATTTGTCAAATAACTCTTTTAGATAATATTATCTAGGATGATATTACACTATATTAATAAATCCATTAGACTATTTTTCATCGAAATTTTAAAATTAATTAGCACAAATGATGAGTCTAATATACATAAAAATGCACATTTTTAATCATTTTAAATATTGTATTTGTATGTACGATTTTGTGTGATGTGAGATTAATTTGGATAAGTAAGTGAATCTCATAGAATACACGAGTACTTTTAACATAACTATTTGAGGGAGAAGACATTTTGTTTGATATTAAACAATTTAATTTTTTATAAATTTTGATCTAAAATAATTTACCATTTCAATACCCAACACATTGGTTTACTCAATATTTAATTATTTTTGTATTGATTGTGTTAATTCAATACTGTTGACGTTTTGGAGTTTTGGGGAAAAGAGTTTGAATCGGGAATCTCAATGTGTGTGTTGTTTCAAAAACTGAAAAGTATAATAAAAAAGAGAGAGAGAGAATGAGGAGTAGTACAATAGAATAGATATGGAGGTGCAGGAAAAGATGAAATGATAAAGTGTCACGCGAGGGTATTGGTTTTTTGAATTCATTGATCCCCATGCAATTAGGTGATGACACTTCTTGGGAACATACTGTATATGATCATAGCCATTCAATTTTTTCTACATGGCCAATGGAATTTGAAAATATAGCTCCCTCTCCTATCTTAATCGAACCATTTAAAAAAAGAAAAATTATCTGTGTACGTCTTGATAGGGATAAAAATAGCAACAGTGGTGTAATATATTGGTGATAAAGATAATAATTGAGAGGTAAAAAGAAAATAAAATATTAAATAAATGTAAAAAAATTGTGAATTCTATTTTTATTTTATAATTTAAAATATCAAATTTTTAATTGGACTTCAATTTTAATCAAATGATCATGATTTATATCTTATATTGAATATTCAGTTTCTTTCATTTATAATTTGTCATTGTTAAATTCCATCAATCTTGACCATTCGTTAGAGAAATATTGACAATCAAAATGGTTCTTAATTTTGTAGCAAGTTATCAATTTGTCAATTGAAAATATTAATATTTTAATTTAATCGTTCATTCTATAGAACGTTTCTTAATTTCATCTTTGAATTAATGGTTGTTACTAAACGTTATAGAATATAATGATGTTACCATTTAAAGTAATAGACCAACTATTGTTTCATATTCACACAAGATTAAAATCAGTGTCAATATATAAATATAATAAAAATAAATAAATCAATCAATTAAACTTTTCTTAAATTAATAAGAAAAAAGAAAAATCAATAAAGCATCAAACATTATATAAACTAGTAACTAGAAGAGTTCGTTGAACTAGTAAATCAAAATTAACTATGCATGAACTGGAAACTCGAAATAAGGTTTTCAAATACAAAGGTGGGAGGAATGTAATGATGTATGTTGAATTCAATAATAATAATACTCGAAAGAGTAGTTAATGTGCGGGTTTAGTTGATTTATTGGTTTCATGTGCTCATTAGTTTATTCGTTTGGTTGATGGACTAAAAATTGTTTGTTATGATGCTTTAAAGATTATATTGATTTATTTTTGTAGTAGAATACATGAATTTAAACTGCGAACCACATTGTGTGATACAATCACAATAACGCCATATCAACATGAATAACAACAATCACAGTGGCCTCATATGTGACTGCAACCGCAATTTAAAATTGTGGTTTAAGAAGACTAAACAATCAAAAAATAGTCAATTCATGGACATACAAACGAAAAAAACTAATAGAGATATTAAATTGTTTGATTGAGCAATAATTTAAAAACCTTTTAAAATAGATTAACATCCATAGTCATAGTTCATGATTCAAATTCAAATTGATGATTTATTATTCTCTCATATATTTTTGTTTAACTTTGATTTAGCTCAAACTTTCTATTTATGTCCGAATAAGAGAGTTGTTCAACCCTTTCAATTTCCTTCATATCATAGGTTGGCCTTTAGCATACCACAATAGGGCTCAAGGCATGAAGAATTTTGAAGAGAGGATTTTGTGCCTAAGTGCCTTGTCAAAGTGAGTAAATCTTATATGGGCACACATTTAAATTAAAAAATATTTGGACAAATATTAACAAATCAAAAAATTTAATTTACAAATAATTTAATTATATCTGTTAATTGTTATTTCTTTTAATTTTTTATTTATATTTGTGTGTCTTCAAATGTTGTGCCCAAATAAATATTTTTCTATTAAAATTGTTTTTTGCTTCTTTTTAATTTTTGTGTTTTTTTTAGAGAAATTAGTTTTAGTATCATTAGATAGTTTACCTATATAATTTGTTGGACCTCCAACTCACACTAAATATGAAGTTTGGATCCTCAAATCTAAACATTTCTCAATCTTTGTCAATTATCTTTATTTCTTTTAATTTTACTTTTATTTTTTATTTTTTCATTCAATCGAAAGTTTATATCATATAAATCATGCATTTCATTAAAACAATTATAGGATTGTTGAGTATGACTCAATAAAGTGGACGGTTTGCCTCAATTGATTGTTTTGGGGACAACTGGGAGTGCAGGGGCAATAGCTCTTTGTGGTATGGTTCAGGAGTATTGTTGTAATCTGAACCTTATTATTACTATTTAATCACAACTTGTATTATGTAAACTCTAATTCATTCATCTAATAAAAGAGAACTACAATTGCTCGGTAGTCGAAGACATAAGAATAATTGATCGAACTTTATTATCAAATGTCTTGAGTTCCTATTCTCGATTTCTCTTGAGTTGTTTAGTGTCAGTTCTTTGTCTCAAAAGATGTTGTGTTTTTTACAAAAGGTGAATCAATAGTGTCTTAATTGTCCTTGCTCATAGCTAGGGATGAGAATAGCCTAAGTCGTCCGTCAATGGCCTATGGTATGACCTGCTTATGGTTTGGTCTGACCTATTTAATAAAAAGATTAGGTTATTTTTAAAGCCTATTAATTAAAATAGGTCAAACTCAGACTTATAAAAAGCATATTATTATATACGACAGACCGATCTATATATTATTATTATTATTTATTAATAATATTATTTCCTATTTTAAAGTTTATCAATTAGGCAATCTCTCAGTAGTTGTTCCATATTCGGTAGCCATTCAATGAGGCAATCACCCATTAGTCGTTCTATATTTGTTTGAGAGGTAATAAATAGTGCGTTTGTTTTAGGAAAAAATTATATTCTTGGAAACAAAAAAGAATCATTTTTTAGGGTTTAAAGAGTGTTTGTTTAAGATTTTTTTAAAATTATTTTGTTGGAAAAACCAATTTTTGTTTAATATATATAGATATGTACATTGGTATTGGTATGTGGAGAGCATATGTGGTATGGGTAGAGCATCATGTAAATTGATATAGATAGAGTATGTAGCTTGATATGTGTATAGGAACAAATTATGAATTCATTTTTTTTTTCTTAGAAGGTTGTCACAATGCATACTTGTTAGTTATTATTTTATTAGATTTGATTATAATTTTATTAGTTTCCTTTTTATAAAAAGTCATAGTTTAGCCTATTTAAAAACAATTAAAAAAATATTTAAATATTTTAATGTGAATAAAGCTTTTAAATAGGCTTTTAGGCCAGACTAGACTTTTGAAAAGGTATCAGACCGAGAAAAAAGTCTAAGATATATCGTAGGCCAGACTTAGGCCTAAAAACTAATCAAAGGCTAGGTTAACGCCTTTGAAAGCCTGGTTTGACGTATTTTCACCCCTTCTCGTAGCTCATCAATTTGGAGATGCATTTCGTCATTGATTTGGAGGTTGTTTTGCTTCTATTGGCCTTCAACTTCAATTATGAGCTTGATTGTAATTTTGAGTAGTCTTTATTTTTTTTTATCTTGAGATTTGAACTGTGGAGAATGATTTGTTTTAATTTTTTCCTTAAAACGAAATAATCAGAATGATATTGATAAACCAAAATGATCTTTTAATAAACCAAAATGATTTTTTGGTAAACCATAATGATCATTTGATAAACCAAAATTATTTTTTGTAAAAATCAGAATGTTCTTACGATCAACTTAGAGATCAATCTACAGAACATTATGCATGCTTGTTATTGCAAGTAGGCATTCAAAATCATGACTTTTAATTTCTCATTAAATGTTGGAAGGCTTGTGTGCTAAAATGCTAACTAATTTACTGTATGTTGCCTTTAAAAAAAAATTCTTACTGTCAATAGTTCTTTAATATAGAAACCAAAAAATTATTGTGAATGTTCTTTCATCATTATTTTTTTGAAGCAATATTTCATACAATTTCTCTTGTTGTTGCTCATGTCGTGTCTTGTCCATCATATATCACTAAGATACTTTAGTATAAGTATGAATATATTTGAGACTTTCTTCTTGAATATGCTATCTAGTAGATGCAATAATCATTCTCTTGAATGATATATATATATATATATATATATATATATGTGTGTGTGTGTGTGGCTTTTTGCTTGTACACTTATGCAATTCATGTCCCTTAAATAAAACTCAAGTGTAATCATTAGTAGATCATCATCCATAAATATTAATCATTTATTTCATAAGGTTTGTTGTCCTTAAAACATATATCAAAAAGGTTTTTACCTCAACACAACTATGATGAGTTTTTTCTTTGTAGTTGTCAAATATACTTCTATCAAGGCAATGTTAGCCTTGGTAGCCAGGCAGGACATCCATTTAAAGCAAATAGATGTGAAGACAACATTTCTTCACGGTAATCTCGATAAACAAATTTTCATGGAGCAACCGAAGAGTTTTAGTGATACTAGACAAGACATATTAGTTTGTAAATTGAAGAGGTCTTTGTATGGTCTAAAGCAGTATTTGAGGCAGGAATACAACCCACTTTGATTCATGCATGCTTCAGATTGGCCACAAAAGATGTGTGTATGATAGTGTTGAGACAAAACCTCTCTAAAATGCTTTAATGATAACAATATTATTTTAAATATTTTGATTATATGTGTCGTCTAACATGTACCCTTGAGTATATCACATTTTAGAAGACACATGTTTTACATTCTTAATTTATCCTCTAAAAGAGGATGATGCTACTATTAGCTCAAACATCTAAAATAATTAGGACAATCAGTTGCAACAAATTAAAATTGAGTAAAAAATACTTGTATAAGTGTTAGAGGATGAACTTTGTTCTCTAATCATCCTAGCACATAAAAAAAATAAGTGAAAGTACAAAGGTACAAAAAGAGGTGTCCTTAACTTGTTAGGCAAGCCACTTCAATGTGTTGGACAAAAGAAAAGGCAAAAAGCATCACTCAAATAAAAAAATATTGAATGTTTTATCCTCATATTTGTCATATTCGAAGATGGAGTACCATACTCATCATCTCGTCCTTCTTATAACAAGGACAAAGATGGAATGACATATTTGAAATTCTAGATAAGGTTAATGGATAATCTTCTATGTCTTCAATGGATATATTGTACTTCTCCTCATATTTGAAGCTTCATGATTTCTATAAATTGATACGATCTCATCTTTGAAAGCTAAGAAACATACACACAATCAAAAAGGTCAAAGTAGTGATAAAAAATCTCATCCTCATCATACTTTCTACTACATCTTAAGTATATATTTTGATCATTCTTTTAGAAAGTATATTGTTGTGTTAGATCCATTCCTAAAAACCTCTCAAAATCTTGGAAATCCTTATGTTAAGATTAACTTGTTGGATTTTGTATAAGGTCTCTAAGACAAGAAGATACATTATTTATGTAAGCCTGGTGAGACTAAGATAATACATAGTAAAAATAATATTCTCAAAGGATAGGCCTTTTCGAGCCATGATGAAAAAAAACTTATGAAAGAGATTGGACGTAACCCATTTTCGGTGAATCAGTATAAATTTGTGTGTCATTTTCTAACACTCCAATATCTTCATTTTATCTCATTTTTATTTCATTTCTAAACAACTATCATCTAACATTGATCTATTATCCTACATAAAGGATACTCATTTAAAAAAGGAGAAAAAAAATGATAATATTATCAAGATATTTCTAAACAACTATCATCAAGATATTTCTTTACCCTTATACGAGGACCTATTTGTTGGAAGTCATCAGTTCAATTCATAGTGGCTATGTCTACAATTGAAGCCAAGCACATGTCAATAGTTGAGGTTGTTAAATAGGCTTTATGGCTTATAGGATTTGGGAAGGAATTGGTTTTTGAGCAAGGTGGAGTTCAAATGTATTATGATAGTTAGAATGCCATTTATTTAGCAAAGAATCTGGTGTATCACACTAGAATCAAGCACATTGATGTGAGGTTTCACAAGATAAGATAGTTACTTGCATATGGACATATATTACTTGAAAATATTCATACTTCTTATAATGCAGTTGGCATGTTGACAAAGTCATTCACCAGTGATAAGTTCTAGCATTGATTGGACATGTTTCTCACTGTTAAGCAAAAGTTGTACCCCCTCAGTTGTCAGGATGTGGGCATCATGCAATAAATCTTAATAGGGGTTTGATATTTGTCAAGGTGAAGATTGTTGATTATGGCTTATAGGTAGTATTATGTGGTCGATTTTGCCCAACTCATTATTGTGGGGGCAATTGAGGGGTGTGAGGACAATATCTCTCCGTGATATGGTTAAGGAATGTTGTTATAGTATGAACCTTATTAATTTAAGTACATCTTATTCTCTGTAAACCTTAATTTATTAATCTAATAAAAGGCAACTACAATTGCTTTATTGTTGAAAACACATGTATTATTTGTCAAACTTTGTTATCAAACGCCTTGATTTCTTATTTACGATTTCTCCGTTTATCTTTTAAGATCATGTTGATGTTCTAATAGGAGTATTGTTTATGGAGCATATTGGTTCCAACAATCTCTTCCTATTTAACGATGACAAACACATGTATTGATGAACTATTTTTTATATAGATAAATATTTGTATAAGTAAATTCCAAATCTCCCCACTACTAAGACATTTAATCATCATATGCATTAGTATGATATCGCTCTATTTAGAAAGAATGTTCAATTTAACTTGTTATTGACATTATGCTCATCATTTATATTTTTAAGTTTTGTCGTCAAACAAAAAGGTAAGGAAGAAAACACACCATGATCACGAAAAACAAGTAAGATATTTAAAGATAATATTAAAACAAACCAAATTGAAGTAAAACATATCTCGAATAAAAAATTAAGTACAAAACATACATGTATGCTTAAAAGGATCTAATAGGATGAGAGCCATATTATATTGAATCTAAGTTTGCTATGCTGCCAAATCCTCGTGCATTTTGTTGGATGTTTGCGATATATTTTTTTATTTTCTCAACCAATTTTTCAAGGTATTTTTTTTAGTGACTAGATCACATTCCGCCTAACTTGAACTAATAATAGAGGAAACTGATGCAAATAATGAAACTTTTTTGAAATGATTGTTTCAGCTAAAGTTGAAGCTTATATTTAAATCAATAATTTTTTTTATGAAACGATTGAACCAATATTTAGCATCTAAGGCGAGTATGAAATTCATGCGATAATCAAATGAGGCTATCATTGTGAATCAAGTAACTTTTGATGAAGAATCACATTTTTCAATTTATTTTATGTTCACTTTAGTTAAGCTTTTGCCATGGTTACACCCATCTCATGGATGATAAAGAACAAACAACGTGAAGTAAACAATCAAAATGGTCTTTAATTATGTAAGGGCTCTCAATTTGATCTCCAAGAACATTAATATGTCAATATGGTTTGCAATTCTATAAAAACGTTTCTCAATTTTGTTCTTATATAATTTGTCATTACTTAATTCGATAGATGTTGATGTTATGTTCGTAAAGTAAAGTGAAATGTTGATAACTAAAATGATCCCTCGTGGTAACTCACTCTTAATTTGAATTGATGATGTGTCTTATAAGTGTATTTTTTTAATATCGTAGAGAAGAAGATAGATTTAATTGCATTTTTTATGTTTCTATTTTCATCAATTAATGAAATTGTTTCTTTTATTTTAAAATTTGATAATTTTGGTATTAGATTTTTGAATTAAAAAATGACGATTTGACATATTTTAAATTATGAGACATACAATTTGATAATATAAAATCATCCATATGCATTAATTATTTACATGACATTAATTAAATTACAATAATGAAAATTTTTTAAAGTTGAAAATTAAGTTTTTAGAGGATTTTATTTTAATTTTATATATATCACTTTATTTAAAATAAATCACATCGTCATTTTTTAGTTTCAAAAATTAGAATGAAGGACAAAAATTGTTAAAATTTAAAATACAAGGCTCAATTTCATGAATTGATAAAAAAAATTAAAACTATAATTAAATTAGAAGATAACAGTCAATAAAAAGAAAGATACTCAAAATTTAATATGAGAGCTCTCGCTAAAATTGAAGTCTATTTTAGTAGTTTATTTAAAAACGTGCAATTGGATATAAGCATGCTTTAGAGATTTTTGAATCCAAATAATCCTATAATTTTCAACCATTGTATAAAATCTCCCTAAATTTAGAGATTTTGAGATGCATGTTTTAACCAAAATCGGTGATAAACAACTCAAAATTTTGAATCCAAATAAAACATGCTTATCACCAATTTAAAAAAATCTCTAAAACATGTTTAAAAATATCTCTAATGAATTAACACACCACCCATAAAAAACACTCCATGAAACCAATGAAACAATAATTTGATCTCATAAAACAAAAAGTTTACGCATATCTATGAACATTATCGATTTTGAACACGATATAGAGAAAGCAACGAGATGAGATTCTTGTATGTCAAAATCAAATTAAATTCATGGAAAAAGAAAGTGTATGTCAGCTTTAATTAAAAAGTTGAATAATTGATAAAATGAGGACCTATAAGGTACATTTGCCTGCACATTTCCATCCTCACATTTCCTATATCACTATCAAAGCTCTAGATGTGGTGGGACAAAGGATCAATTTGAAGCTCATGAAAAGTTTACAAACCTAGTGAAACTGCAGGATATCATGATTTCTAGCTCTTATAACAAGGGCCCTCAAAGAGATTCATTGCTTGTTTGGCTCTATGTGGATAAAATTTAATTTTTTTATTAAAAATTAATTTAATGTAAATGAATTACATTTGTTTGAAAGTAAATTAAATAATAAATTTAAGAGTAAAAATCAAGTTTTGAGATAAAAATTATAAATCATATTTTCATGTAAGACTTAGTTCAAAAAGCAAAACTAATTCTAATGAAGAACTTACAAGCATGCCAAAATAAATTTTATGTCTTTAGAATTACTTTTGATTATCTCTTATCATTGGTGATAAATTTAAACATTGGTGATAAGCATTCTCTACCAAATAATTCTCTTAAATATAGTGAAAGATTTCTCTCTAATCTCCCTAAAGAAGCCTACGAGTTCGTTTGGGTGTTTGGGTGTTTGGGAGGGAGAGAATGACAGGGTTTTGGTGAAAATGAAGGAGAAAAGGAAAATTCACGTTCTTGCAACTTGAATGCGGGTCTAATTTTCTTTATGAGTACACAAAATTTCTATAAGTTGAGAGAGCTAAATAAATATAGAGGAAAACATTAGATAAATTCATCAAATCATTTTAATCTCCTTATAATAAACTCAAAATTGGAAATATATTAATCTCATGTATCTCTTTCTCTTTCTCTACAAATACACTCTCAATTAAGATAAAATATCATATGTAATACCACCAAAGGGTATTAAGGGATAGCAAATAAAATGAGTTATAACACTCTCTATAAGATGTATGCTAAGCTTGCAAGGATGAGGTGAAGCAATTCAATATGAATACACTAATTTATGACATATGTGTATTGGTCTCCTGTGGAGAAATGATTCAACATCTTTGAAAAGAAATATTTAATTTCTATGAAAGGTACGCCTTTAAAAACTTGGGTGCATTGTTTTATTGGAAAATAACAAAGTTTCTTTTCATAAGTTTAGTTCTTATAAAAGGCAAAATATTCTTGATTTAGTCACACAGATGATTATATGATGGATAGTAAATTTCATGGTGCATCATATTTTATTCATTTAATGACGACCACACTAGAAAAGATGTGTTTGAGCAAATAACAATGGCTAATACAAGGGTTCATTTGAAGATATTTCTAAAGACACCTCAACATAATGGAGTTGCAAAGAAAATAAATTGTGACCATTATTAAAAAATCAAGTGTATTTTCTATCTTGTGCAAAATAATTGCCAGCTTTTTGGTGTGAAGAAATTAATATTGTGGTGGATTTTATTAACATTTCTCCTCCTATTCCACTAGGTAAGGATGTTATAGAGTATAGATAGAGAAAGATGTCTCTTTTGGTCATTTAAGAGTGTTTGAGTGCAAAACTTTTGTTCACATTCCAATAGATTAAATGTCCAAGCTTGATGATAAATCAAAATAATGTGTTTTCATTGATTATTGTCATGAAGAGTTTGGTTATAGACTATGAGATTCGATTGACAATAAAATTATTAAAAGTTGAAATGTGAAATTTCTTGAAAATCAATTTATTGAAGGTTTTGATAAAGTTGACAAATGAAAACAAGATTCTAGAAATTACATTGTTGTTGCTAAACACACTACTAAAACTTTGATGCAAGAAATATACAAGTAGATAATGAGAATGTAAATGATGCCCTTGTACCTAGCCATGATGAGCCGATTGAGAAGGTTCTGTGATAACAATATTGGTTTCAAGTACAAAAGATTCTACTTAATTTGTGATAGCAAAATCAGTCTCTGAGAATAATTTTAGGCCCTAATGTTTTATTTGCGTGTGTAGTTTCAAGACCACAAACAACATTGTAGGATATTAGGATATATCCTCTAATGAATTGATCAAAAAGTCATTAAAAGTCTGCATTCAAAACAAATGAAAAAATGCGTCTAAATCATTGTCTTAAATGATACAAAGCATTAGACTGCCTCTGCTTCTGGTGGTATTAGAAGGCTTATTAATAATACATCTGATTTGGATTCAGTTATGCTCTTAGTACATCTGTTGAAGTCTGCCTCTGATGAACCAAAATAGACTTTGGGAAAGTTTGCTTATAGTGAAGCAATCAAGCTTTTGCTCAAACATGCCTCTGATCAGTTGCCTTTGGAGATGAAGCAAGCATCTGACTGTCTTGCCTTTGATAAGATGCCCCTGGTAAAAGTCAACTTATGGAAAAGCCAACATATAGAAAAAATCAACATCCAGAAAAAGTCAACGTCTCTTGTAAAAGTCAAAACACATTAATGTTGGTATCCTTGGATACAAAATCCACTAGAGACAAAAGTTATTTTTAATTGAGAATATCAATATTGATGAGAATTATTCAAATATGATGACAATACCTTGTTCATGACCAAGATAATCTCTTGTAGAAAGAAAAAGAACACAACTTTCCACTTAAGTAATGTGTGAGAGATTTGTAGAGTGGGTCACTATAAGTAAATCCAGACAAGTCAAAAAAAAGAGAAAGAAATGGGTTTGACCCATGTGCTTCTGCATTAAAAGAGATTTAAAATCTATAAAGTGAAAAAGGAGTGCAATAAAATATGAATGATAAACATTATATAAGTGAGATGAGTTATATAAATAAAGTCTTAGGGTTTTGGAATGAAGAAATGGGGTTCAATCCACTTTTTTAGTTGGTTTAACCCAATATGATAACCATGTGGTTCCTTCGTGATACACTTATTAACCCTTTTCATATATGTCACTACTCTATATATATGTGATAATCTTGTGATCCCCCGTGACACACTTGTTACCCCCTTTCGTATATGCTACTACTTTATCTACATTTATTCTTACATATTTCATTGATCACAACTAAGATTGAAAAGAACATTTAAAACTTGATGTATATGTATTTTATGTAGTATATCATATAATGAATTTACTTCTTATGGTTCCTTAATTATTTATTTTCATTTCATAGACTTAATAATTTATTTGGTTCATTGTAGAGTCATATATACTATCAAATTAAACTCAAACATTGTAATATACTATCAAATTACATTTAATTAATAAAAAATTTGAATTAATTTAGTAATTTTCAAACAAATAAGAGTAAAAGAATATAACTTTATAATAAGAAAAATGGGATGAATGAATTTCACTTTGAATACAACTTTGATTTTTAATTTGATCCTTGTTACCAAATTTATTTATTGAATTATTATCGAATTCTCTTTACTATTTTTGCCATAATTCCTTAGTGATGAAACCTTTAATTTCAAAGAAATCTCTAGTTGATTTAAGATCAAAATTAAGTTTTACAATACAAAAATTCTCTTATTAAACTATTGTCTCAGTAAATAATTCAATTTGTTTCATGACATGCATTTGTCCTTACACTACAATATCATGAATTTCTCATTTTAAACATTCGAAATACGAATTGTAAAACAATTTAAAGTTCATCAAACCATAAACAACATTAAGCATAAAGATGAGAAAAATAATTCAAACAAATAAACGATTTCATCTTGTTTCACTTATCCTAAATAAAGAGAGTTTAGTTACTCATATTAAAGGAACAACAAATATAGATTAAAGAAGAATTACCAAAATATTCATGAATGATTCTTGAGAATACTCATTTGAGGATGTTAGAGTCATTCTCTTATGCATTTCTCTGCTTGGGAACAAGTCTCCACATGCCAGGGTGCTCAAGCGCTCTTAAGGCATAATTTTTTTCTTCAAAATAACGCAGAAATGCCCCTCTAACGCATGCACTTGCACTCCAACACACAATGCATGTGGTCTGACGTTTACTGCATTTTCACTTTTTTGAGTTCGAATTTGGTTTCGATGTCTTCATGATAGTTGTAGTTACATATTCTAGTTTTCATTTGCATTTGATTTGGCTCTATTTGGTCATTTAAAACTCCATGAATGACTAAAGTACTCCACATATATCAAGTTGATTTCTTACCAAAATTCAATACCGCATTAAAATAACAACAACGCAAAGGGTGCTTTATACACCAATAATACAAACTAACCAAGTTAATTAAAACATACTAACTCAAACATAAATTAACAAGTGCAAAGAGGGCCTAAGCCCAATTACAATAACAAACCCAATCCATAACAGTCAAATGATCCAACAGATGGTTGTCAATTATCCTTATGAGGTAACAAAAATGACCTTAAAATATGGATATTGTAAATTTGCAACACATGAGGGATTTAGTTAGTGGTGAAATAGTGAATGTTATTTTTTCCTCAAGACTTTCAAATTAAAAAATCCATACTAAATAAATGGAATGGAATATTAGTTACATGTAATGTCCGAATAGCTGTGTCGTGAATTGTGTTTGTAACCCGACCAAGACCAAATAGTATTTCACATGAGAACAATATGTTCTTGTGAATTGGCCTCTCTATTTTGATGTGGACACTACTCTTAAGAGTCAAGCCTGTCTTCACCTACTTTTTTTCTCAACACTCACGTGATATTGTCCTAAAATTACCAAGTGCAATATAATAATCAAATTCAAATTCAAGAATTTTTAATTCATGTTTGCCAAAATTGATATGTCATGAAAATCTTTACTAAATCTTTAAAAGAAAAGTTTAAAAACTGAGGCCAATTTGCTATTCAATTGAATATTCTAATGCACCAATGAAGTTTAAATAGACACTGATAAGTTTTTGGCAATGATAAACCTACTCCACATCACTAGAGTTTAATTTGAATGCATCCACTTTTAAAAAATACTAGCTATTATTTACACACACACATATATATATATATATATATAGAATATATATATATATATATATATATAGACAAACATAATTAAAATTCTAAAAATGTATCAAAGTTAATTTAATAAATATTCATTTATATGCTATCACGTCATTATTATTTAATTAAATTTATTTATAAAACTATTGTACAGTGTGTTGGTATATATAAATTAAATTATAATAAAAAATATTAATTATCAATAGTTAATAAAAGATCATTATATACAAACCAAAATTTATTTACACACCCACAGTTCAAAGTTGGCCTAATGAGAAGATAGTCCAAACTCTTGCTTTAGGTCTTACCTCACTTAAAAAATGACTGTGGGTTTGGCCTAAGTCCCTTATTATATAATAATGTCAATTCTCTCTCTTTAACCTCGCCTTGTATATATGGTCTTATCATATGTTGATATTAAATATAATGATCTCACTTTAGGCCAAACATTTTGTTGGGTGGCCCTACCACAATTGAATTATGTATGAGTAAAGCATAATTCAAATGAATAAATTTCCCAACATAAATAAACTTTAATAATTATTTACAAGGAGTTGACAAAACATATATAGTTTATTAGTTTTTAAAAATTATCTAAAATTTTAATATGATCGATATTTAAAAAAAAAAATAGAAGCTTATAATTATTTTTTAAGCGACATAATTATTTTTTTTGTTTTTATCAAATAGAAATCAATCAAATTATTCTCTCAATTGGAAGAATAAATAAATTCATAAATTTCTAGTTCTATAAAATAACATTTGTTGTGATTAAATTTTTAAACAATTCTCAAAATATCTAATATAATGTTATAAACTTATTAAAGTGATCCACATTAAAATTTAGTAATTAATTTTGAATAGATATAATGGAAAATGATGTAGTGCAGAGGAAGACTGATTTAGAGCATAGTATTATATATGATGAAAAGCATTAATGGGAAAACATACCATACATAGAACACATAGATATATTCCCTGTCACAGAATAGACCATTTTTCTTACACAATATTTGTTCATACCTCCTTGCTTTTGGAATCTAAGCTAATTGATATTGATGGGCTAGTTAAACAGTCAATTTGACCAACAGCACCAATTACATATTTTTTCTCTATCTTATGTGTCAAATAATTGGTCAGAGAAAAATGTGTCTTGAGTGTGTCATAAGTCTCACTCTTTGTAACAACAACTACTCATCATCCTCACACGTGCATCACCAGTGGCTTTACATGCCCTTTCTGTTTCCTCCGTGTGAAACTTTGCCCCACTTTCAACTCACTATCATAATTTAACTGTAATCGTAATTTAAAATTATATTTAACACTATTGAGTTTGAAATTTAAATGGTGGGTGTTTTAATTGATAGATTTTAATATCATATTAAATTTAATTTATATTATAAAATTGACTTATAAAATGAAAGATGTTATTTTTTATAAACACTTACATAATTTTATTGTTTTATAAATATGGGACTTAAAAAATTTTCACAATTTAGATGTAAAAAAATAAGCTCTGTTTATTTTTTTTTTAGATTGCAGTAAACTTCAAAATTTTAATTAACATAGTTGAACTTTTTCTCCATCTGTTTTATTATAAGTGTCATCTTATATTTTCTACATTAAAAATTCAATTTAAATTATAAAATTATGAGTTCGAATGCTACTACTATTTATTTAAATATTTTTTAGTTGGTGGATAATATGCAAGAATACAATGTGTGTTTTGAACTTAGATTTTTTGAAACTATGTTAAGTTTGAGATTCAACACATGTAGTAGTGTGTGTTTGATTTTATGCTATGAAGAGGCAAAGTAAATTGGAATTTATGTTTTTCTTTTTAGAACTAATTTTAATATACATTTTTTACTCTAAAAATGAGTTTACACTCAAATTTATATAATATATAAAAATAAATTACTTTAATTCAATTTAATCAACATTTTAAGTAAAATCAATTTGAAATTTTGATATTCAAAAATAATTTTTATTATAGTAGAACAAAAAATATGGATACACTTTAAATTATGAAAAAAGTTGGCCCACTTTCTAGAGTATTTAATATGCAACAAGGTATGCAGTACATTTTCAACATGTTGTACTTTTTCCATTCCCAAAAAGCCCAAGTTGAAAGACTGTGAACCAAAGCATTGTATTTATATGAATTATTAAGTACATAATGTGCCTTTAATGCAAGTACCAAAATATTCCAAACCATTCCTCCTCTCTAAAGAAGTTGAAAGTTGAAACTGCAGTGTATAGACATAAAACTGTTTCAGCCTTAGAACCAATTATTTTAAATCCAACATGAAGAAAACAATGCAAATGCTTGGTGTAGAAGGGAAAAAAAAAACAAAAAGAAAGAAAAATAATAATAATAATAATAATAATAATAATAATAATAATAATAATAATAATAAAGAACCACTCTAAAATAATCTGTGTCCTTTCATAAAAGGGATTAGTGGTTATCATTTATTCAATTGTCAAATGGCTGCATCAATAATTTATAGATAACATTAAGGTTTTGAATTGTGGTCACATTAAGATACTTGGTATCACAATCTAATTAGTCTCAATTAAAGTTGTATTATTGTCGTGTAAACATCAAATTCATGATGTCAAATCTATATTTAGAATTGTAGGTGTTAAATTTTTAAAAAGAAAATTTTATCATCCATTATAATTCTACAAGAATACTAAAACTTAAAATAAATAAATAAATACTTGATTTACATAAAAATAAATATATGATGTCACTGTCTAAATTGTGGTAGCAAACAAATTTAACAAGATATTTTACTTCAAAATGATATTAATACAAACAATTAATGAAATAACTATAGAAAAGGACATGCAATAAACAGTTAAAAAAATGGTGGTTAAAATTTATATAAAATTTTCCAAGGTTGAGTTGTGAGAATAAAAAAAAAAAAAAAAACTATATACAAAAGGGAAAAGAAAAAGCAGGGGAAAAACAGAGTAAGTGTGTGTAGAGAGCATGAAAGTGAAGGGTTTTGAGGGTTGTTTTAGTTTTTCTGGGTTTAGGAATCATTGAAAGACAGAGAACAAAGGCTGCAAAAGAATCAAAGACCTAAACATAGTAAAGCTTAGGAAGTAATATCTTCATAGATTCACCTTTATTTTTCTTGCTTTATTTAACCTCTCTTCAAACTACTTATTCAAAACACATCCAAAAATATTTCACCTTTTTCTACGTTGTCTAGCTAAAGTAGTGTGAGAGTTGAAAAAAAGGGTGTGAAGAGTGAAGTATTAAAGTGCTAAAGTGTCATTTTTTTTTCTTTTCATAAAAATGGACTAAATGTTAGGTATTTGCTTAGCATAATATTTTGCATGGAACGTGCAAAGCTAGAAATATATTGAAAATTTTAATTTTTATTGGTTTATAGCTTGAAACATTACTTTTCATAGGGTCATAGCTAGAGGGAAAAAAAGTGTGTGTACGTGTGTCAATCATATATCTACAATCATACAAGTGGTTTTATTTATTTATTTATTAAGGTTTATGTTTTTCTTCTTGTTCATGGAGAGGAAGAGAAAAACCACTAAGCTTGTGAACAAAACACATCTTTGTTACAATGTTTACTTTTTCATGGTCACAATTTGGACAGTGATGTTCACTAGTACTACTACTGCTTCAGCCATTAAATGTCTAGGTATGCAAATTCTTCCTAATTCTTTAATTTTTCTTAAGTTATGATACTATTTCAAATGTTAATTTTTAATTTATTAAATTAAATTTATTACATCTTCTTCATACTTTCTAGTTCTTTATTTATTGCAGATTCTAGGTGTACCATATTTTTCAAATCTGATCTAAATTATCAGGTATAGTCACTGGTTCCATTCTTTCTTTTTGCTTGAATTTTTTAAATTATACTATACCTTATCTTGTGTAGCACCGAATTAAAATTAAATCATCAATATTTTTTTCTTTTTGCATTATAATTTATCTACCTAGGTCTAACTCTAATATTATAGTAGAGTGAAGATTTAGCTTTTAGACAAAAAATTTAATTAAAAAATTATATTTTTAGTTAAGAATTAAAAGGTTTACGTTTCATGGCTATGGTTGTGTGTAAGTAAAGTGTAAAATATGAAACCGTTTCATATAATGAAACAAAGCTTGGGATGGTGGCTTTTGTCAAAATAATGAAGTTTGGAATGGTGATAATATAATCCCCAAAGTTTCACCCCTCACTTTAGGGTTAATCAAAACAAAAGGATCTTTCTAGAATACAATAGACTAAAGATAAATTGTTTTTAACCATAATATTGGTGCAACCTATTCACCGACAAAATCGTTGAATTTGACTGATTATTTTAGTGATGTTTCCTCTCACATCTACAATATTTGAACTCAAAATTTTGATTAAGAAATCTATGTTTAGTTTCTCTTAAATCAATGTAAGGTATATATTACTCTATCTAAACAATAAACAGAAAAGATGTTCAAAAAATTGATCTATATCTTATAAATTTAAATTAGATATCCTAACTTTTTAAATATACATTTTGCTTCTATTTCATTATAGAGGGAGTACTGTTTTAATAAATACTTTATATTTTAATGTTTATAATGGTTAGTGTTAGAAGTGTATAAAATTCGGCCAGGTCTATGAGGTTTGGGTTGGGTCTGACTCTAACGCAAAAAAATAGAGACATATATAAATAGAGGATAAAATAAGTACTAAAATATTTATTTATTTAACTATTGATTTTTTAATGGTGCTGCTCAAATAAATTGATTTTTTTCTTTGATTAATTTTTTCAAAATTGTTTTACATATTATTATCTAGTGATTTATTTGAAAATCAATTTGATGTTGTCTTTATATCGTCTCCTCTTTATTGAACTAAGATCTACATAATTTGATCAAATCAATTGTTTGGACTAAATAAGGAACACTGATGGTGGTGGTGAATGAAGAGAGATTAGAAAGAAATGATAGAAAAAAAATAGGAGTGAGCATAAGTGGGTTTGGGCTAAATGTTGCTACTATCCAAAATCAAGCTTGTAGTTTACTGGCCCAATTTCAATCGATTTTTACATTGATTTAAGCAAGTTTCGGTTAATGTGAGCCGTCAGATATGTGGGACTCACAGTAATTAGGCAAGACACGTGATTAATGGTACTATGTACCTGACACACTCTTCTTTCTTCAAATTTACAGTAAACTACGCCAACGGCGCACATTAGATTCAGTCAGAGCCACACACGTGTCTCGGTAACATGCGCTCTCAGTGATTTCATACTAAATGAAACCGCTGTTCTATTATAAGTGAATCATGTTCCATAATCTACATGTTTCAATTTAGACTAGTACTTCAAATAAAATAAAAGTAAAAATATACTTTATTTTCTCAAAAGAAATAATATTAATAAATACGTTGTTAAAATTAATAACATTAATTATATATTCATACACTAAAATTATAATAAGACACTTTCATATTTTTTTAAATAAAAAGGATTTCAACTCTTAAGAATTATAACACAATTCTCTTCATTGTAACATAAAAAAACTAACTTATTATGTAAAGACAAAAAAAAAAAAGTATTTCAACTTCATTTTTGTTTTGTCATGTTTCAATTAATGGAATGACTATGTCCATTCTCATGTTATTATGAAGACATTATGTCGTTGTGTGATTCAACAAGCAGACTCTGTCTATTAATAGAAAAAGTAACAATTAATTCTTATTGTTAGTCTAATAATGGTTTGTTAATTGTGATTTTTTATGTTCAGCAAGTTAAGGTGAAAATTGGACAAAGCATGGTGTCTCAAAGCAAATCAAATATCCCTATAGATTGGCCAAGAAAGCTTCTGGGTGGGCCCGGGTCATTTCCGCCGCGATGCAACGCAAAGTGCGGAAAATGTACACCATGCAGACCGGTCCATGTGCCGGTGCCGCCGGGGACACCGGTGACGGCCGAGTACTATCCGGAAGCATGGAGATGCAAGTGTGGCAACAAGTTATACATGCCATGAAGATTTAATTTTTTCTATGTATGATGTATTTTTGTTTAGTGACTATATGAAGAGTCTTATCCTTTTGATGAGTTGTTTTAGCTTTAGTTTGTGGTAGATATTCAATATGAAAACATAGTACATATAACTTTATTTGATATGGATTAGCATATAAAAGGACCTCTATTTGACCTATTAATTATGGGTCAATTGTAAAAATATACTTCAACGTATGGTGTCTAAATTAATTGATATTGACTAATATGTTATTATTAACAACAACAAAAGATGTTGTATCATCATTTGGCTATATAGTGTTTGGATTTAAATTTGCCCACATCTAGTTAGAATGGTAGTCTGAAATCTAAATTTGATGATGAAAATTTGCAATTTTGGTGCATGACAATTTTTTTATTATCTAATTTGTTGTAATTAGAGTTTTTTTTTTTTTTTACCACAAGTAGGCACGTGATTTAGGTTTTTTAGACCATTTTTGGATTAATCTTCGAATTGGCAATGGAACATTCTGTTTTTCTAATATGAGGTTGGTTTGCCTCTCAAATAAGACTGCAAGAGTCGAACTTGAGTTTTTTTGGGGGAAGTGACAACTATCCCATCACAGAACTCATGTGCATGCATGACATATTTCAATAGTACTCCTTTTCTTCTTATTTATAAATAAAAATAAGTCAATAAAAATTGAGTATTTAATCTAAAATTTTTAAAATTAATTAATTTATATTGATTTATTTATACTTATAAATAAGAACGAAGAGAATATAAAATAGAACACAAAAGAGTTAAAGTTAGCAACAAAACACAAATAGTGAAGGAGGACAATCACCTTTGATGGTTTATGATTGGAATATAAATGTAAACTTCACGTGCACCCTTTTGTCAAAAGACATGATATCATCTAACATAATTGATACGAATCATATTTTGTTTGATAGTTATTTCAAATGTTTCAATAATGCTTGAAAGCTAAGATATACATATGCAACTCATGACATTCTAAAATAGATGGATTATAGGGCGATCCATTTAAATTTGTGGTCCATCTTGCAAAAAAATTGTTGTGGTCCATCTTGTAAAAAATATGTTGTGGTCCACCAATGGTTGGGGATTATTGAAGATATTGAATTTAAGAAAGAAAACCATGATATGGTCAATATCAATTTCATCTTTGGTTAGGCCAGGATGACTTGAGCCATGTTTGAATATTTAATTTGCAATGAAGCAGAACATTTCATTGCACCCTTATTTAACAAAATGCCTCAAATATAGTTTCATAAGTTTGTTTGATATGATTAGAGACACATACTCGGTTGATTTCAACAATTTTCTATTTTTTAAAACGAAGGAACAAACCTAAAATATTGATAATTTTAGGATGTACGACACATAAGTTTATCAAATATAAAAATATCATGATGAATGTATCTATTGATTGTAGTCCCTCAATATTAATTTTGAAATACTTAGAAAGAGAGATGGACGACAAATTCTCGTCGACTTATGATTTTTCTTCAATTTTGACTTTTTATGCCTTATGATTATTCAATGAGGGGAAGAGACAATATGCGAGTGTGAACAAATATATTTCAGACTAGAGTTTGTGGAATGATGGTGGTCAATTGGGGTTATTATTATTCCCAAATAGATAAACAAACTTTTTAGTCCTTGAATTTATGGCATTATCATTTTGGTCCCTGACTCAATTAAAAATCCAAATAAGTTTGGACTCATTCATACCTTTTGTAGTTTAATCTCCATTGTTATGGACATGAGGCATATATGACGTGTCACTCTATCATTACCACATGTGTAACTTAGTAGGCAATGACCAAAATGACCGCAACACAATTTATTTTTCTTTCAAATAAATCACAAAATTTGAAAGGCTAAATTACTATTTTAGTCCATTAACTTATTTTCTAGTTTTACTTTAGTCATTTAATTATTTTTTGTTCTGTTTTGGTTCTTTAACTATACTTATTGTTGAAATTTGAGTTTCAAAAACTATTTAAAATCACAATTTATGCCACCGAAGATATTACTGGGTTGAGTTGCGGACTAGGTCGCTCTCTTTAAGAAGTTTCGCGGCACTGCCCAAATTGTGAAAGGCAGACTATCAACCACGAAGTCCCTAGGATAAAACAGCTCAGATCAATGTATCGGAGTTCTACTGCACTATAGAAAACCGTTCTAAAATTACACCTTCAATATGGCGCTTAAAGCCACCCTCAATATGGCGCTTAAAGCCACTCTTAATATGACGGTTAAAGTCACTCTCAATATGATGATTAAATTCATTCGCAATATGGTACTATGACCACTCATAATTACGACATAACGACCACTCTAAAAAACAAAAGGACTACAGCACAACAACAACTCTAAAAAATGAACGACTACGACATAACAACCGCTCTAAAACACAAAGGGACTGCGACATAACAGTCGCTCTAAAAACCGAAGGGACTGCGGCATAATAACCGCTCTAAAAAACCGAAAGGGACTGCGACATAATAACCACTCTGAAAAACCAAAAGGGACAAAAAGAAAGGGAAGAAGTGGCTCGAAATTTGACGACCACAATATAAGAGGGAGAAAAGAGAAAGTTGGGAAAAGCATCCAACTTTGGTGTGCTTTTCACAATAGTTTGATGCTCATTATATAGTGATGGAAGTAAACTCACATTTCTTTTCTAAGCAATGTGGGACTTTAGTATATATAGATTTGAAACTACTCAAAATACTAGAGTTTTCCAATGTAGAATTTCAAAATTATTTTCAAAATTATTTCTTTCCAATGTGAGACTTAACAAGTTTCTTTTCACTTAAATTTACAACAAAAATTTCTTTCCAATGTGGGACTTCAACAAATTATTAAATTCACACAAAAACATACTTTTTTTCCAACACTTATGACGATCAAGTTGATCATTTTTCGCTAATTTTTGCCGAAAAAATGTTAAATTTTTAATAGGTGTCAACTCACTCATCTTCAAATCCAGAAATTTATAAATTCAAAAAATTTATCAAGTCTATGACTTTCAAACACATAGTCTTTAAACCATAACTTTACAAATTCATAATTTTTCAAACTCAGGAAAATGAAAAATGAAAAATCCTCAAATCCACTCTTCTTCGATAACCTTCATTTTACTCATCTTCTCAACTCTTCAATTTCTTCATCTAGTTCATCTTCTCCATATTTAGATAGTGAATTGAGTAAAGTTTCAACTCCAACAAAAAAATAATGCTAAAAAGAACGAAAAAAATATATTCAATACCAATTAATTTAATTATTTAATTAAAAAAACAATTTTAAACTCATAAATCTTCTTAAATCATAAATCTATAATCGTTTAAACTCATAATTTTTAAAATACTACTGTTACATAAATATACCACAACTTCACTGATCTCTTTCACCTCCTCATTTACTTGAATTTCATAGTTTCACATATCTCAATTTTTTTTTTTCAGTTTTAGTTCAAATTTGACCACACCAACAACCCAAATCAAATCCACTTGTCCCACTTATAACAACATTTTTTAATTTGTAAGGTATGAATTTGAAAGATTATAGGTTTAAAGGCCATATAGGTTTGAAGAATTTTTCTAGGTTTTTAGATTTAAGAAAATCGTAAATTTCTATGCCTATGAGTTTGAAGATAAATGTTATGAGAGAGATAACACATACAAAACTTAACATTTTTTATAGAAATTAATAGAAATAATCAACTTGATTAATAAAAGTATAGTAAATGGACCAAAAATACAACCAAAAATAATTAGAGTACTGTAGTAAAATAAAAAAATAAATTAAAAAATTAAAAGAGTAATTTAGCCGATCTAAAACAACCACCTATTTTTTTTCTTTATTCTCACCCCCTAAACGTAACATTTATTCTTCCTCTAAGTTTTTCTTCATCTTCTTCCCCTAATTTCTTTCTTCTTCATCTTCTTCCTTTATTTATTCTCCATCTTCTTCCCTCAAGAGTAGCTAGCACTACTCTTTCGTTGTCAATTTTATTTGTGCCCCAAAACTTCCCTTCATTTCACCTTTATCTCTCTTTTAGTTTTTTTAAAGTTTATCAATTGACTAGTATTTTATTTTGCCATAGTTTAAAGTTTATTTTCATATTAATTAAAATTATTCTAATAATAGGAATCTATTTGAAAGTTTATACAGACATATGAAACTAGTTCTAACGTAGAAAGTTCAAATCTAGTTTATTGATTTCTCATATTGCTCCTATGAATGATAAGATCCTTGATGAGATCTCGTGCATCTTGTTTAGAATGTCATTATGGATTTCCAAATTAATTTAAAGTACACGTGTCTTGTTGAAGAAAAGGTTAAAGGGAAAAAATAATGGAACAAAGAATTAGTCTTTTATTACTGCTTATATGAACCAAAATTTAATGCCTGTTTGTTTAAGAAGAATAAATTAATGGATGATTTAGATTTTGTAATTTTTGTTTTTCTTTTTTAAATTTGTATTAATGTTCGGTCGCATACTATTTAATTATATATTGGCAGTGAGAGAAAGACACATTATATCTCACATAAACAAATGTTTTGAATAAGTAAAAGATTGATTTATATTTTTAAATGAGTCAATGATTAAAATGATGATAGCACTGTGCATATTTAAATACCAAAATTATGGTTTATCCCTCTAAAATCTAATGGCGTCCTCTTATATTTGAACTCATATTAATTATTTTAATTAAAAATCTAATAAATCTTATTATTTAATTTGATTACTAATCAATTAAGACTTCAAATTGATAAATAACTAATATAATTATTAAATATATATATATATATATTTGTTCACAAAAATACTTAAACATAATTAAATTACAAAATATTCCAACAAATATTTTCTAATATTTAATTTTCCATGTATATCGATTAAGGATCGAACAACCAAACATCGCTAACGGTAGCCAAATAAGTCTGTCCTTCAACGTGTAGTTACGTAACTTTCAATTTTTGGTGAATTCACATTTAGAATTGTGTCAAAGTATCATTGCACTCTCAGGATAGAAAGGTAAATGAATAAGTTGCTCCAAAATAACATGGCACAGTGAACCTCATCTAATAAACTTTATGTTGAGTTCACAGTTGTAAATACTCTAAGAGACTAGAGTATATACCACTTATGTCACAACATATTCTTCTTATTTCACTTAAAGGACATAAGTTAAAATTAGCTAATTAAGTCATGATTTTGTTTAGTATGATAAAAGAAGATATATGGTCAAACAAGTTTTCAACATTTTTTTTTTAAAATAAACCAATATATTTCCCACACACAGTCGTAAAAAATTGAGAATAACCTAAAACATAACATCTTTTAATATTTATTTTTGTATAAACATTAATTAATGGTCGAATCATTGATAATAAGGATTTTAAAGATTTACTATTATGATTTTTCTAAAACAATCCTATTTAATTATATATTAATTTTTTATTATTATGTTAGATAAAGAAATCGAAATCGAAACCACATTACTCAATTCCTTAACTTGTTAAAAATCGGATTATATGATATAATAAATAAAATTCTACCTAACGAGATAAAATCTAATGATAAAAAAATTCTCAAATATAGTTGCATCATCAAAACATGATATTTTAGGCATCTGATTTATCTTTGCATACACAACCAATCACTTTTCGTCTATGTAGAGTGTAATGGGTCGAGTTTGTTGAATTTACTCGGTTCACTTATACCCCTAGGTTTATGCATTCAACCAAATAGGACATGGTCCGTAATTGGTGAAGTCTACAATTTTGTTTATAATGTAATAAAACAAAAATGAATTTTTTAATTAAATATATTTTTAGTTTTTATAAATTTATGACATTTTTAAATTTGTTTTATTCACTTTTAGTTTTTAATTTGATTTTAGAGACTAAAAATATCAATTTTTTACACTTTCTAAATAGAGATTAAAAGTAAATTAAAAAAAATTATGAACTAATATTTTGATATTAAAATTTATGTTATTATTATTTTAATTATTATAATTATAATTTCTTTTATTAAGAGTCCAATTTTTTTTATAATGTCATGTTTACATACAATCAATTCATTTCATTTTTATAAAAAGAAATTTATCCATACACCTAATAATAATTAAAAAATCAACGCAGAAAGATATATATTACATAGCAATGAGAAAATTGAGTTTTGTATCCCACAATAATACTTATACCCTTGAAAATATTAGAAAAAAAAAATTAATTTTTGTCCTTTTTATTTTTATTTAAACAAAAATAAAAAAAAATTATTTCAAAACCTTACCCCTTACCAAAATTTTTGGTAATTAAATTGTTTCCTCTATAAATTCGATATATAAATTAACACTACCCAAAAATTTCAAAGCACAATATTTATACGGAAGTATAAATTGTTTATTGAAAATTTCTCCAACAAATTTTTTGTTAGTATAAATTATCTATAGAAAATTTCGCAAACAAAACTTTCAGTACATTATTTTTTCTATTGAAAATTGTCTTGAAATTTTCGGTAGTTACTTTTATTCTACCGAAAATTGGTATATAATATTATTTCTTCTGATTTGTTTTAAGTTTTTTTGAAATAAGGATGAAAAAAAATTATTATGTATAGATTTGACTGAAGCATTTACAAATGATCAAATTTTTAATTCACGAGAATATGTTATATCTTGGACAAAAGAGATTCACTGACAAAATTGAGTAGTTGTTATCATTACTCGATTTCATAAGGAATGTATTATTAGTTTAATGTGTCTTTCACAGCCAATGAGTTACTCTTTCTTCTTTTTTCAACTGCGACTCTCTTATTAGATTGTGTAGGAGGTCGAATTCGAGACTGTTCCACTGAATTTTTCGCTTCTCTATTTCTCATTGAAGAAAATTTGAATGAAAAAAATATGAAATTTGTTTTTTTAAAGATAATATTGTACCGAAAATTTCCGATATTGAAAAATAAATACGAAAATTTGGTTTCTGAAATTTTGGTAAGAAAATTTTAGAAATAAAAACTTACTTTTTCCAAATTTATTTTATTTTTTACTATGTATTTAAAGATATTTTCATAAGTTAAAATTTTCAAACAAATTTGATTTTTTAAAAATAATATTGTACCGAAAATTTCATATATTGAAAAATAAATACGAAAATTTGGTTTCTGAAATTTTGGTAAGAAAATTTTAGAAATAAAAAATTACTTTTTTCAAATTTATTTTATTTTTTACTATGTATTTATACCACGCACCCCCTCCCCACATTTTACCTGCCACTCCCCATATTTATTTAAATACTATTTTATCCTTATGTAAAATTGTATAAAAGCAAAAAAAAATTAACATTCTAATTTCACACCCCACATTCAAAAATTAAAAAAAAAAGTTATGATTCGGAAGTTTTAAAGTTTTGAAATAGGATTTCAATAAGTTTTTTGAACCTTTTGTAATTTTAAAATATTCGAAATTGCAAATTTTTTGAAAAAAATCCAAATTTTCGAAAATTTCGATAAACACCAAATTTTCGAATTTTAAGTTTTTTGAAGCATTTCTAACTTTCGAAATATAAGTTGTTTGAACCTTTTGATACATATCAAACTTTCGAAATGACAAAATGCTTCGAAGCTTTGGCCATTGATGAAAGATTCGAAATATATATATATGGAAATCTTTCAAAGTTTCGAAAAACATAGATTTCGAAGATTTCAAATAACCCCAAAGTTTTGAAATTTTATTTTATTTTTTAAAAAATTTCAAATTTATGTCATAAAAATAAGATTTGAAAAAATAATTAGAAAATTATTTTTAAAGAAATTTTTTACTATTTTTCAAATTAGGTGTGAGTAGAGTTGATGTTTCTGCTTCAAAAAATGTTATACATTCTATAGAAAAGTTCATCATTGATCAGGTATTATTATTAATACCGATGATTTATTATCGATTAAATTTTTATTATAGCAATATAGTTAATGTTTTATTTGAAATGTATTTTGTAGGTATTTTCCTCTCGAGAAGTTGTATTTGAATGGGCAAAAACCCAGAATTATTAGTATTAATTATTACTATATATTACTAGTAATAATTAATACTAGTAATAATTAATACTAATAAATATCGAAAGTTTTGATAATTTCTGAAAAACCAAATTTTGAAAGTTTAGGAAACAAAAATACGAAATACATTTTTTTAATAATAAATAATAATAAATTAATAATAATAAATAATAATAATAAATATATAGTAATAAATAGTAATAATTAACACTAATAAATAGGAATGTCCTTCAAATACAGCTGCATTTCATATATAGTAATAAATAATAATAATTAATATTAATAAATATCAAAAATTTTGATGATTTTTGAAAAATTAAATTTCGAAAATTTCAAATTTAATAAAACTTTCGAAAATATGAATGAGAAATAGAGTGATAATTTTTTCAAATTTATTAGTATTTCGAAACTTTGCTGCATTTCATGACTTTCGAAATGCATTTCGAAGCTTTCAACATCAATTTCGAAACTTTAATACTTTCGAACTCCATTCGAAAGTTTCATTGTCTTCAACCTCTCACTATTTCAAAACTTTATAAATCAAAGAAACTTACGAAAGTTTCTTGTTTCGAAGCTTTCAAAAAATTCGAGGAAGGCATTTCGAACATTTCACATTGATGTAAAGTTTCGAATGTTCTGGTTTCGAATCTTTCAAAAATTTCGAGGCATGCATTTCAAATATTTCATACACATGCAAAGTTTCGAATTTTACTTACTTTTGAGATTCGAAACTTTCAAATTTTCGAGGGATGGGTTGGATCAGATTCGAATATTTGAAACTTTTGAATGAGTTGGGTGAAAATTGTAAATAATTTCTTTTTGAGTTTTTATAGATAAGATGGAGGGTAAAATAGTCTTTTATTCATGACTGGGGGGTGACAGGTAAAATTGGGGAGTGTCTGATACAAAACTCATTTTGTAAAGCTATAAACCAGACACTGAATTGCGGCCCAGTGGTGTTGAAGCGAATTGCATCTACAGATGATTTGTAAGCCCATAGACACACACTTCAGTGTCCTTTACAAGTTAATATTTACACCTCTAAATTTAATATAGAGAAATTTTGTTTAGGTTGGTTAATTTAGAGAGGGTTAAATTCAGAAAAAGAAATTTAAAAATTAGAACTTTTGAAAATGTAATGAGTAGAAGAATAAATTCTTTTATAAAAAACCGCTGATGCTCGACTTGAGTGACCCAATTTAATATGTTTTTATCCAGTTTTAATACCTAGTGCATTTAGAGGAATAACTAAAATGAAATTTTTTCTACCAAACCTACCAAGGTACAAGATAATGAGGGATGCAGGCACAAAGAGTTTGGACTTTTTTTTATTGGGTTTTGCATTTTAATTTTTGAAAATTTTACAGGAAGTCAATTTTTAAAAACTGTTTTAAAAAAATAAAATAGAATAAAACTTATTTGATTAATTTTATTTATGAGAATTCTTTTAGAGATAAGAAAATGGAAAAAGTTGTTTAATAATTTTGTTTTCAGTATATATCTCAAAAAGTAAAAATTAAAAATTTGTTTGATTCATATTTTTAAAATAAGTTTATTTAGAAGTGAATGCTTAACAAAAATATTTTTGAGAGAACTGCTTAAGGATAATTCATTGAATTAATATATACAAATATATAATTGGAATATATGATTTTTATGTGGTTTTTTATTCCTATTTTACACTTGATATAAATTATTTTAATTACAATTTTATCCTTTTATATTTAATTAAAAAACTAACTTATTTTGAACATTTATGTCTATATATAAAAGAGAAGTTATCCAGTC
>JBBPBT010000498.1:5779647-5790300 GCA_037974875.1 Cicer bijugum
TATATATATATATATATATATATTACAACTTTTTTTATTATTTTTATAAAAACTAAAACTGATTTAAATTTGAAACTTTTTTCATCGATAGTCGTAGTTTTTATTTAAAAATAATATTAACATTATATATTTTTCAACACATTTTTATTTGTTAAATTTACATAGATTCTACTAAATTTAAATGAGATTCGTATAATTTAATAAAATCCATATAAATTTTAATTAATAAAAAATAATATATTAAAATATGTGTATTAAAAAATATATTAGTAACACTAATTTTTATTTAAATTACCCCTTGAAATCAAGCATAGGGGGAAAACATATAAAATGTTTCAACTTATTTAATAGTTTGGATAGTTGACTCTCCCCTTTTTTATTCAACGATAAAAAACTCTATTGCAATGTGGAAACCACTTAAATATAACAAAAGACACCCACTACCAATTAATTCCAATCTAATGTTAGAGATTCCCATTTGAGATTAAAAAAGTCTTAAACTACTCTTTCATTGCACCAAAACCCTTTGAACATGTCTCATACACATTTCCTCAAAATAAAAAATGTCTCATACACATTCCCATCTACTACATAAATACATAACATAAATAGAAACACCCTCAATTTGCAAAATAACCCCAAATATAAACATGACAAAGCCTTCAAATTTTCTCCAAAAACCTTCTCCCATTATTGTACAAAGACAAGAGAACAAGAAGATGATGTGCTTAGATGAGCAACAACAAAAGCAATTATCCAATATCTCAAATGAAGATTACCATGGAAACAAATCAGCCTCAATTCCATTTGAGTGGGAATCTCAACCAGGTACACCTAAACAAAGATCAAAGGAAAAATTTCTTCCTCCTCTCACACCACCACCATCTTATTTCCAAAATGCAACAAAAAAACCTACAACTAAGACAAAAAAAAACTCACAAAAAACTAGTTTTTTGCAAACACTATTCCCCAAACGTACTCAAAAAAAGGGTTTTATTCCCGATCCGTCCCCTTCATCTTCAAATTTTGTCTCGTATTCTTCTTCATCTTCTTCATCATCTCTATCGTCGTATTCATCACGACCGACATCTTATTCAGTACCATGTTCTCCGATGGTACATTTAAGGAAGAGTGAAGAAGATGAAGATCTAGACGATGTTAGTAGTTCTAACACGCGTTTTGGCAATGTAAGATCGCGAGGGCGTTATTCTTCCATGTTCAAGAAGGTATTGCTTGGAGATTTTCGGTGATGTTTAGAAATTTCTTTTCTCTATGGTTATGGTTCATAATAAGTGTTGCTAGCTAAAATTGGAAAAATTTCTTTTTTTGAATCAAAAATTGGAAAGATTGTATATGCCAAACTTGTTAATTAGTACGCATCATATTTTTCAAGCTTGGTTACAATAGGTTGATTAATTCCTTCTCTTTACGAATTTAGATTTTTGATGTCAAGCCTAAACAAAATAATAATATTTAAGATAGTCTAGTCCTCGTTTAATATTTTAGAATTAATATTCTCTCAATTATTTCTCAAGCGTTTATTTTTTAGAATTGTTTTTATTATTATCTTTGTCATTCTCAGACTTTAAGGTTACATTAAAAAATTGTTAATTATAATTTTAGTTTATGTCCAAAAACAAATTTGGTTCAATGTGAAAATGAATGGTCAAGAGAATATACAAATATGATTATTTTTTCTTTCTATTGTAAAAAAATCATGATTGTTTTTTGAGAAAAAAATGCACCGCGGTGACGTTTAATAAAAATAGAGTATTAAGTAATTATTTTTAAAAAATAGTTGTTAATATGCATGCATGACAAAATAATAGATTTCCATTAAATTATAACATTATTAGATTGTCATTAGACTTTATTTTATTAACATATGTGAATGTGCGTTTCTACCAATTTTACCGTCAAAACAAACATGCCAGTGTATGCATTTTAATTTCTTTTGTCATATGTGCTTCATTACTTTCATGAAACTCATTAGAGTGTCACTAAAAGTGTCTTTTTATAAATAACAAAAGTGTCTCAATACTAGCAATTCGACTTATTTTTACTTTTTCAATTAGAATATCTGATAAAGATCTTAATTGTCTTACTAAACACTTTCAATAAATTGTATTTCAACATAATCAACAATATATGAATTTGCGGGTCCAAGCTATGTGAAAATGATTAGAGAAATGGAAAATGCAATTACCATAGTTATGTGTATAAATTCAATAATGACTTAAAAGTCACGTATGCTGTAGTTACATTTGCCGCTATTTTGTCTTTGCAACAATTATCGTAGATTTGAATATTGCGAGTCACTATTGTAAAGAGTTTGTAAATCGTCGCAACAACTATCGCAAATATTTGCGACAGTCAGAAAATCTCGTAGACTCTCATTTGCAATCATCAAATCACCATTAAATATAAAATTGATTTTTTTGCCTTCCATAAATGTTTGAAATCACTTCAATGTAGTTTTTGCAACGGTTTTGATGCGTTGCAAATGCTTATTTTTGTCACATTTTAAATTAATTTAATTTAGATAGTTTGATTAATTACATCAATTTTAATCTACTGATAAATGCCACTCATAATCGACTACAACTCGGAACAAAACTTTCAAATTTTAAAATAAAATGATTAATTTCGTAAATTTATAAAATTAAATAATTAAAATTGCAATTAAGCCAAACAAAAAATAAAGTAGTTTAAATATTCAAAAACTAAATATTTAGTGGAGTGGCTTAACTGGTGCTTTAAAAACCAGATTTGATCCATTGGTTGGACCAAACTGACTGGGAACCAAGGGGTTAACCTTTCTGAGTAGCCTATTGGATCCATTATGCTCTTAAACTGATATGAACTGGTAAGACTCAATCAAACTTGGTGAAAATCAGCCACTCGGTGGGTCTACCATATCAGAGCAATTTGATGAGAAATGGAATGAAGTCATTTTATTTGATTCTATTGTATTCCTTCATTTTCTTCTCCTTTAATTTAGAGTGTATGGATGAAATCCTACTTATTATGTTTCATTCCGTCATTAAATAACTAAACAATAGAACATAAATTTTGTTCCATTATTCACCACTCATTTCCCCTCAACTCAATCCTCTTTCATTTCATTACACTCATTTTAAAATATTTAAACTGAAAGATAAAATGGAGGCAGACTTCCCCTAAGCCACATACAAATTGTGGTAAGTAATTAAACAAATTTAACCATCACATCATTGAAGGGCATTGAAGAGAAAGGCTTTATTAAAGATCTTGGTAGTGGATGTGATAAACCACTTACTTTCAAGCAACAAGCCAACATGTATAAGTCAAGTTTTGTGCAAGCAATGTTGAGTCATACAACTTCATTTATGCGTTCAAGATCATGTGGGTCTATCCCCCAACATGTTTTGGGGGCATATGCAAGTATCAATGTTAGAGATGTTAAAAAATAAAGTGCTTACTTTGTGTTGTTGTATAAAGATGGCGTGGGGAGGTGGGGCTAAAACAAAAAAAATTAGCGCATGTGATTACAATGGTTTTAAGTTATAATGTTAAAGGTTTGGGAGATGGGGCTAATTGGAAATTTTTTTACAGACTTGTGTGATAAATATGCATGCTCCCTGTGATTCAAGAGGTAAATAGGTTCTTTGGGGATAATTAAGTGGTGTCATTGATAACTAATTTAGCTTCAATTGGTGTGTACCTGTGGTGATTTTAATTTTATTCGGTCTATTGATGAAATAAAAGACATTGGAGAAAATTTATGTAATAATGATATGGTTGATAGCGTTTCAACAAGTGTACTGAATCGTTGCAAGTAATAATAAAACAGTAGTACCGAGTGTCGAACTCAAGGATTGTGTTTTACTATTGAATTATATTAATTTACTAAAATTGAACAAAAAGTTTTCAAATTGATTGAAATAATATTTAAAATTAACAAATGTAATAAAATTGATCCTTTATAATGAGAAAAATGTTAGGGGTGAGTTTTACTTTGAATCCAACCTTTATGTCTAATTTGATCCTAGTTTTTGAATTCCTTTATTGTATTATTACCAAATTCTCTTTATTATTCTTGTCCTAATGTCCTAGTGACAAAACCTTTAGTTCCAAAGTAACCCCTAATTCCTTAGTGGACTTAAGATTAGAATTAAGCCTTACCGTACAAGAATTCTCTTGTTAAACTATTGCTTTTGCAACTAATTTAATTGGTTTCATGACCTGCATCTATCCCTAGACCACAAATTAATGCATTTCTCATCTCAAGCATTCGTAAAGTCCACTCCCGTTTCAAAATACAAATCGTATAACATTTTAATGTTGATCAAGCAATAAAAAGCATTAAGCACAAAGATGAGAAAAATAATTCAATAAACTTATTCATATAATTAGAAATCAAAATAGAGAAATAAGGGTTTCATCTTGTTTCACTCATCCCTAACAAATAGGGCTTAGTTACTCATGACAGAGATAAAAAATATAAATATTAGAGAAGGATTACAAGAAAGATTCATGAATGATTCTTGATAAAACTGTCAAAATGGTGTTAGAAACTCCCGTCTTTGAGTATCTATGCTAGGGCACAAGTCTCTCAACTTCCCAATAGTCAAAAAGATCACTAAAAAGTGAAAAATTGCATTTTTAATGAATGATGTCACGTTCAAGCGCCCCAGGCACAAAAAACGCGCTTCAGGCGTGCGCTGGCAGTGCTGAAAGGCAAGATATGTGCCTCAGGTGCGGCTGTTGCGCTTCAGGCACACAACATCTAATGTCTAACTTATACTGCATTTTTATCCTCTCTCGAGTCTGAATTTGTTTCCAGGGTCTTAATGAAAGTTGTAACTATGAATCTTAGATTTCATTTGCACTTGGTTTGACTCCAATTGGACATCTACAACTCCATATATGGCTGAAATACTCCACATAGGTCATGCTGACTTATCACAAAAATTCAGCACTGCACTAAAGCAAAACACAATGTAAAATTACAAAAAAATCCCTACTTAATCAATGAAATAAAAACACAAATATTTTATTAACTCAAAGAACAAAAATCAACAAAATATATCAAATAACTCCTTAATTTAACTAATGATTGAAGATAAATAAGACTAAAACAATGAACAAATATGCATATGATGAAGAGTCATCAATGGTTTTATTTAGTGACTTCTTTGATAATGTAGAATTGATTGATTTACCACTTTTGAGTAGAAGGTTTACTTGGTCAAGATAAGATGGGTCGACCTTCAGTAGTTTAGGCAAATTTCTTTTATAACATAACCGGTGTGATGCTTGGGTAAACATATCAAACAAACGCTAATTAGAAGTCTCTCAAATCATTGTCTCATTTTACTTAGTGTATTTGAGATGAATTGGGGGCCTCGTCCATTTAGAATGTTGAAATATTAGTCAAATTTTTAAGATTATCAAGACTTTGTAAAATATCTTTTGTAGAGCTTCAGTGTGACTGAGTGAGAAGGTTATATATTGAAAGAAAAAAAAAATCAAGGCTATTAAAAGCAAATCTTCATAGGTGGCACAAAAGACATGGAAGAAATATAAAAGAACAAATTAAGGAGTCGGAGGAAAAGTTGATGGTGTTAGATTTACACGGTGAGACAAAGTTGCTGGTGGGTGACGAAGTGTTAGAACTACATTGGTTATCCTCTCAGTTTTTTTTTTCATTATCAAGAGTAAATTGTAGTAAACACTGGCAAAAATATCGAATTTTCTAGTTAAAGTAGGATGATCCATATTCTAAGTTATTTCATGGTTTAATCAAGTGTAGGACGATGCATAATAGTATCCTAAGTATCATTATGAATGGGAGTCAAGTTAAAGGTGTTTAAGAAGTTCAATCAATTGTTTTTAATTATTTTAAATCAGTCGAGTCATATAGTCCCGAGACTAAAAATCTTAATTTCAAGACAATCTTTGACTAAGAAATGGTGATGTTAGAAAGTCAATTTAAAGAAGATGAAGTTAAACAAGTGGATTGGGATTGCGATAGCTATAAAAGTTTTAGACCTAACAACATTACTTTTGGTTTTTCGAAAGAGTTTTTTGATGTGGTTAATCATCTTTATGCAGTTTTAGCTTGAATTCCACACAAATGAAATATTTGGTAAAAGGGTAAATTTCTACTTACATCATTCTGATTCCTAAAATCTGAAATCCTCAAAAGCTATATGATTCCATACCAATATCTATGATTGGTTGTATGTATAAAGTGTTGTGAAAGGTTCTCGACAATAGACAAAAACAAGTTATAGGTAAAGTAATTAGTGAAACATAATCTACTTTTGTAAAAGGAAGACAAATCCAAGATGGTATCTTAATTGCTAATGAGGTTGTGGATGAGGCTAAAAGAAATAAAAAAGAAATAATTATATTTAAGGTGGATTTGAAAAGGGTTATGATTCAGTGAAGTGGGAATATGTTGAGTTGGTTATGACTAAAATGAACTTTATAGAGAAGTGGAAGCAATGGGTGATGAAATGCATGTACTCTGCATGAGTTTCTTAGTTAGTTAATGAAAACTTGAAACATGAATTCAGTCTAGAGAGGGGACTGCGTCTAGGGGATCCTTTGTCCCCCTATTTATTTTTGAAAGCCGTAGAATGATTGAATGCAATGTTATGCTCGTAGGTAAATGCATAATTTTTCACGATTTTTAGGTTGGTTCAAAACATGAATTCTGAATCTCTCACTTGTAGTTTGCCTATGACACGCTGATCTTGGGTGGAAAACATTAGGATTATGTTTGAGCTATAAAGGTAATTCACAAAAGTTTGCTTGTCGGAGAAAATGTGGATAAATTGTGAATGAATGAGATGACGTGTATGTTAAAGATCTTCCTTCTGGTTACCATTGGATGAAAGCTTCAAAAAAAAAAAAAAGACTTTGTAGTTGGAAATGTTGTAATTTGTCCAAGTATGGTCGACTGGTTCTTCTCAAAGTTCTTTTGTCCACTCTACCAGTTTACTTTATCTCCTTCAAAGCTTTGGAAAATATCATATCTCACCTAGAATCCTTTAAAAAAAAATTATGGGGGCATGAAAAATTATGCAAATTAAATTGGGTGAAAATAATTGGTTTAGATCTTGTGAAATTGGTTTAAAAATAATTTTCTTATTTAGTTGATAATGGGAAAATACGTTGGTTTGTTTGGATTCTGGTTTGGTTGGGGGCCTTTGTATGAGAAGTTTAATAGCTTGTTCGGAATGGTTCTCAGTAAAAAAAATTTGGGTAGCAAATATAGTTATGCTAGGGTTGGGTTTTAGTGGGAGTGGTTGGTGTTGGAGAAGATACCTTATTTCTTGAGATGAAGATATTTTAGTTGTTTGTTATTCAATGTTATCTATTGTTTCCATTTTGGAAAATATGATTGACAGGTGGATTTGAAAGCTTGAAAAAAATAATTAATATTTAGTGAAATGAGTTGTACCGATCTTTGGCACATTCTTGAGAAGATGGTGATGCAAATCTAATTGGTGGTATTTGGAACAAGAAAGTCCCATTGAAAGTTTTTATTTTTTCTTAGAGACTCTTGTTAAACAAGACAAAACATGGGGTTCTTAACGCCGATTCTTTAGCTTGTGTTGGTGGATGCAATAAAAATGAAAATTCAAATCATGTATTTTTTATTATGCATTTTTTGGAAGTGTTTGGAATTCCATTTTAAAATGGTTGGACATTCCATATGTGTTATCAAATGTTGCGTCAACTCATGCTCAATAATTTTGTAGTATTTATTTGTTTTAAAATGTCTCAAAAGAAAGCCTTCAAGTCACATAGTTCCCATGTATTTGGTTCATTTGGAAATAACACAATAATATAGTTTTTAATCTTAACAAGTCAAATGTGATGTCTATTGTGAAAAAGATAAAGATCCAATTCTAGTGGTGGTTAAAGGTGAAGTCTTCGGACTCTTCAGTTTGTAATTAGGTTGTACTTGTTGTTTATCATTTCTATAGGTTGTTGGACATAACTTATTATTATGTTGTGTTACCATATTTTGTTAGACGATAGGTTATATATTTGTTCGTTTCTCCATCCTTATACATCTTGTATTTGGATAATGTATTAATATATTTTTATTTATTCAAAAAAATCATTTATTTTTTAAAATATTAATAAATTGGTATTTTTTTTAAAAAAAATTTGATGTGGCAAGCCGATGATTTTAATAGTTTTTAATTTTTAAAATTATTTTTATTAAAAATTCAAAAACTAAAAAAAAAACTAAAACCTCTAAATCAAAATCATTTTCATCCTAAAAGCTATAAAAAAACTAAAATCTCTAAATTAAAAAATAAACTTTGAATTTATTAAACTCATTTAGATTTGAACCTAATAAATTGAAAAAAATTAGGCTTAATTTATGTTGTATTATGAATATTCATTTTTTGTTGCCCAATTAGGGATGACAATATAATTTGCATCCATAGATATCTACTCGAATCCGCTTGATTTGGGCGGAAGAAATCTACTTTGATTAGGTGCGGGTGCAGATTTTTCCGAAAACTAAAATTCGGGTACGGGTTTGAGGTAGCGATATCCGCCCTGCACCCGCACCCGAATTTTTAAATTTTTAAATTTTCTATACTTATTCAAATTGAATTTACTTAATTTTTTTTAAATATTAAAGATTATAATCATATCTTTATAGAAAATATTTTTTAATTTTATTATTATTTAATAATAATTATTTTATTATATTAATTATAATTGATATGATTTTTAAATTTATAATTTTATATATATGAATGGGTGGAGATGTGAGCGGAAAAATCCGAACCCCATTGAGAGCAGGGATGGAGACTTAAAATTCACATCTGTTAAGAAATGAGGACGAGTATCGATTTTCTTCAATTAGTCAGGCGCATGGGTAGAGCAGGTAATATTCGTCCCACCATTCTTGGTTGTCTATATCCAATGAACTTGCCGCTCGAGGTAATGTTGTAAGTGGAAATACTTAGGGTGAAAAGGATGAACTTGTGTGGTAGGTGAAATGAAAAAGGAAAGGAAAATAATGAAAAGGTTAGAACAAGAAGATAGACTGTAGTTATAGTGGTTAAGTTTAAGGAGATAGTGTAAATCTAAATGGTTGAAGCAACTAAGAAAGCTTGGTTCAAACTCAGAGTATATAGATGGCTAATTGTTTTATACGATGGGCCTTTGAAACTCATTTTCTTAGCCCAATTTATTATTTAATTTGGACTTTTGAAGCCTTTGCCCATTTCCTATAAGTCCAAATAATTTTAAGTATTTTTCTTTCTTTCTTTTGTCATAATTGGTATTCTTTTTCTATTGTACTGTAATACGTAAGTTTTGTTAGCTGTAATGTTCAAAATACATGGATGTATATAAATTTATTTGCAAAATGGCTATCATTGTTTCAAGAAGCTTCTAGCTTTGGCTTTTGTTTATTATTATTATTATTATTATTATTATTATTATTATTATTATTATTATATTATTATTATTATTATCATTTTTATTGGAGGCAATATGTTGGATTGTCTACACAATATTGGAGTGTTGGTGCAATAGATATAGTTTTTCATCGCCATTAAATTATAAATATTTATTTAAATGCATAAAATTAAATTATGTTTTTTTAAGTCTCGATTTTGTTTTAGGACTATTGATGCCCTTGCGAAGAGATATTGCAAACTTAGCATTGCATACCTTACTAAGTTGCCAATGATTTTAAGATTTTGGAAGATGAAATGAAGTGTTTCTAGAATTCATTTAGTAGTTTAAGACTGAAATCCTACTAGTAGTACATATAACATTTATCTTGTCTATGCAAGATATACACTTGTGTTCAATATGATATAGATAATAAATAATTTAAAAATTGAGACAATTTAAGCTTTGGTAAAAATATTAGTAGTACATAGAATTTTTTTAAGACTTCTATGTAAGCTTATTTGAGTTATTGATATGGTGTACTATACCCTTTAATATCATAGTTCTTATTCTTTCAAAAGCAAAAGTACATGTCTTAGTATTGTTTTCAATAGATTGCATATAGATTTGAGAATTTATATTGAATCAGACCAATTATAGAGTTGGAGATGGAGTTGACATCCTCTCTGAATGAAATTTTAAATTCTCCTACACTCTCATTCATCAAATGTTTTAATTAATTAATTTTCTTTTTGACATTGCAAATGAGCCTAATTCACCTTTGAATGCAAGAGGATTATGTGGTGGTAGCAACATTTAATGACCTTGATTACATATTTTGATTAGGATATTTAACAATTTCGTGAGGTGTTTTGATTAATTAGGATATTTAACAATCTCATATTGAACTTAGAGTGATATTGATTACATATTTTTTTTAATTAGGATACTTTTTTACTTAGAGTGATATTTTACTAATTAGTATAAAAATAATGAATCACAATTGGTAAAACAAACAATAATGACAGAATTATATCTTGGACTTTAATGCTACCTTTATTTTGGTGAAATGTAGAAAACATGCAAACTATTAATCACGGTATATTTCTCAATTTAATTAAAATCTCAGTATACTATATTTTTTTCTTTATTTATGGTATAATGGATGTTTTTTGTGTTTCAATTCATATATGAGAATAGTTTATATTTAATAATATAATAAATTTTATA
>JBBPBT010000498.1:5790582-5805345 GCA_037974875.1 Cicer bijugum
TTTACTTTAACTAATTGACCATTCATATATAATTTATAATTAAGAGACACACAACTAGTAAATGTACATATTTCCTTTTTTTATTTTTTAACTAATTAGCCACTTACATATATTTTTCTCGTGGGTGATTTAAAAAATAATTTTTGTAAGTTAAAAATTTATTAAAAAGAAAATGAAGAAAAAATTGGAGGACATAAACCTAACCCAATAAAATTAAAAGAAAAAAAATATATAAAAATGTTCCTTAAAGCATGCAGAATTTTTAGCACTTCAGCAAAAATTATATAATATATATAATATAGTTTCTTCTGCATATTATTTTTCCTTACTTTACTATTCACCTTCATAAAAAGATTATTCTCTAGTAGTAGAATTATTCTGCAAAGTTGTTAGCATTCTCTCCATCATCAATATACCTTTAACGGAGTGATTCACCAACATCTCTATCTTTAAACACAACAAGAAAATAAGGTTTTTGTGAGGGTCAAAAGCTCTCACAAAGATAATTATAAATTTAATTTAATATATAATAAACTAATTTTAATATAATTAAAAATTTAAAATAAAATATTTAAATTAAATTAAAGATTAATTTAAATAATAAAATATTTAAATTATTAATAACAAAATATTTAAATTATTAAATATTTAAATTAATAATTATAATTATAATTAAAGATTAATTTAAATTATAAATAAATTAAAATTAAAATTAAATTAAAATTTAAATAAAATTAAAATTAAATATTAAAATTTAAATAAATATTATATATAAAAATATAATATTAATAGTAATTAAAGCTAGCAATTACCACAAAATCAAATAAAACATGCATTCCAAAATTAACAAATAATATCTTACAAACCCAAAATTAACAAATGATGTCTTACAAACCCAAAATTAAACACACAATAATTAACTAGGACAACATAATTAATTTATATGTGTTCATACAACAAAAAAATAAATTATAAAATTCTTCAAATGACATCAATCTTCATAATAATTCATCTGATCAGCTCCACTCTCACCATCATTATTTCCTGCATTAATACCCGACGAAAGAAGTCCCTTAAAAATATTATTAATTTGTGTTGGAGGAGACATCATGCTTTGAAATTGAATTTCATCTTCAATGGCACCACCACTAGTCGAAGGAGGAGCCCTAGCTGGTTGAGGTTGATTTAAATCTGGTCTGATCAACCCAACTGTTGGCATAGTTGATCGGTATGCAGTTTGATGATCTGGTTGAGGTTGAGGAAGTTGATGTGAAGATGACGGAGCATACTGATAATTATGAAAATATTATTGTTGCTGAAACATTGGCTGCTGCTGTTGTTGGAAGGCCGAGTTCGAAGGATCCTGGTGTTGCTGTTGGAAATTTGGAGGCGGTTGTTGCTGCTGGGAGTATTGAGAGTAATTTTGTTGTTGTTAGAAAAGTAGTTGTTGATGCTAGTATTGAGGCCGAGACAGGAACTGCTGATGAAAGAAATATATCATATATGTTTTCAAATTCAACTAACTTCTCAAACAATATTCTACTAGTTTTACTCTCTTAAAAAATGTTTCAATTCTAACAACAATTACTCTTAAGGTTTCACAAAAGATAGACATATAGAGAAATATTTAAAATATTTCACCCCTTCAAGAAATACAAACAAAATAAAATATGTTTAGTTACCTCAAATCACTTTATTAGTAATAAAAATAAAAGAAATAAACAGTAAAAAAATTATCACTTGATTGATATATCTATTTGTATTATTTTCACAATTCAATCTCTACTGCAACTATAAATAAAACAATTTTACAAATAAGAATTGTTAAGAAATAGCTCAAAAATAAAATTGAAGATATATTTCTTGCCAATAGTTTAATTATTTGTATTGAAAAATATACTACTAGTAAGAGGAACTCTAATAAGTGCTGAAGATAGAAATGCATTGAAAATGTCGAAGTTTATTATTTTCAATGTAAACTTTGCACTTGTATCCTTAGCATGCATTTGTTAGCATGACTCTAATTAGAGATTAATTTGATTTTTTAAAGTATTGTATTACTTTATTATTTATAAAAAAAAAAAAATTAAAGTCTAGCTTTACCGTGCTTTGTAAAATACAATTCAATCAGGTTAAATAAAATTTGAGATTTTTAAAAACATTTAGAGTGACAAATTTTAAAAAGAAAATACTTGCAATCCACATTTTGTCCCCAATTGGCCAATTCATCATCCTACAACATTATTGTGTAATGGTATACACTTTGTCCTCATGTGGGCCAAATTTAACTTGACCTTGAATTGTATAAAATTGCCAATTAATTTGATTTGCATAAACTCATATCTTAACATTCATTAACAACGAGAGCAAGTTTCTCAACAATATATATCTATTATTTTATTCATGTGATTCATTTTATATTTATATCTCACATTTTATTTAAACTATTCATTTTATTCTCAACTGTGATATTAAATAGAAAAATAAAAAGATTGAAATCTTTATTTCAATCAAATTTTCCGTAACAAATAATTGAGTGAAAATTGGAAATTTCTTAATAGAAAATACAATTTAAAATTTTTAAAATTTGTAGAATTTCAAAAAATTCGATGTTGAAATTTCCATAAAAATGTTATACATAGAAAATTATCAAATTAAAAATTCTAGAATTTCATAAATTTATGAAACACATTTTATTTTTTAATTAATTTTTAATAATATATTATTTACTTTATTTGCAATGGCTAAATGCAGTAAACAAAATGATAAGGCAACCTCCTCCAAGAGTAGAAAAACTAGACCATTTACATATGTATGGTTATTTATAGATTATTTTTTAATTTATAAAAAAAATATATCAAAAGAATAGCATATTAATTTGACCAATTAGTACACATAGTTTATAATAGATAAACCAATTTTAATAAATAGCATTCTAATAATAAAGTGGGTTGGGCCAATTTGACTTATTTTTATAATTGGACATTCGGAGTCAATCTCACCCATAGCTTTAATAAATACCTTTTGTCCCCTTTTTTTTTTTGTCATTGTCCATTATAATTTTGTCTAGGATTATCAATCTAGGTGATGTAGTATAAAATTATCAACAATTTGTTTTTTTAGTTTTTTTTAAACTAAAAAATATTATAGTAAAAGTTTTTTGATTTTTTATTTAAAATATTGTTTTCTTTTAAAATTTGTAAATCAGGTAATTCTATCGTGGAACAATGCATTACGGACTCATATTAACATAACCATCAATGGTAAGAGTATAGTCTTGTACTCTTAAGATACTGAGTTTGAATTTCTTCAAATACTATTGTAAAATAAATATTGACGTCACTTTATCTAATAAAATTTTCTTTATTTTCTAATACATATATATATTATAAAAAGGATGTTTGATTTTATCAGTTTCAAATTTTAAGTTGGTTAAAGTATTAATGCTTTTGATTTGGTTTTAAATTTAGATTTGGCTTTCGGTTAAATAACTTTTTTGTTTGAGATAAAAAATGTTGATGCAGATTTTGAGTTTTGAGTTGAAGAGTCGTAATTTCCTTTTCGAAAAATTTGATTTAATATTTTATTATTTGTTTGAAATGTATCAGTTTAAAAAAGTACAAATAAATACGTCAAATGAAATATTCCTTACCATTGCTAGACTATTAAATGGGGGAAGAAACAATTTTCATTTTTGTTTTCTTTTGCTCATAGAATTTGGTTTATTTTTGTTCACACGTTAAAATAATATATTGTTAATATAAGAAAATGACAATTCCTCATTTAATGATACTTGACAATTAGTTACTCCCTGAAAACAAAACATTTCATCCTTGAAACATTGTAACTCAGCTCCTTGAAAACAAAACATTCAATCATTGAAAAAAAATAGAATTAACCTGAAACTCATCTCCCTTCTCCCTCTATATATCCTCCATCTTTCTGCTTCTCAGAAAACGTCTCCTTGAACATCCTTTGTCCTTTTTGAAAATTCTTGAAATCTCATCCTGAGAAATTGTCCACCAGCGCCTCGTCCAACACCACTATGACCAACCCCAACTTCCATTTCATCATATTCCAAGACCCACATGTTACCGTCCACTTGCAAAAATCGCTTTTATCAGTTTAATAAAGTACAAATAAGCATGTCAAATGAAATATTCCTTACCATTGTTAGACTATTAAATGGGGGAAGAAACAATTTTCATTTTGGTTTTCTTTTCCTCATAGAATTTGGTTTTTTTTGTTGACAGGTTAAAAGAATATATTGTTAATATAAGAAAATGACAATTCCTCATTTAATGATGTTTGGCAATTAGTTACTCCCTGAAAACAAAACATTCCATCGTTGAAACATTGTAACTCAGCTCCCTGAAAACAAAATATTCCATCGTTGAAAAAAAAATAGAATTAACCTGAAACTCATCTCCCTTCTCCCTCTCTATATATATCCTTCATCCTTCTGCTTCTCAGAAAACGCCTCCTTGAACATCCTTCGTCCTTCTTGAAAATCTCTTTTATCAGTTTAAAAAAGTACAAATAAGCATGTCAAATGAAATATTTCTTACCGTCGCCAGACTATTAAATGGGGGAAGAAACAATTTTCATTTTTGTTTTCTTTTGCTCATAGAATTTGGTTTTTTTTTTGACAGGTTAAAAGAATATATTGTTAATATAAGAAAATGACAATTCCTCATTTAATGATGCTTGGCAATTAGTTACTCCCTGAAAACAAAACATTCCATCGTTGAAACATTGTAACTCAGCTCCCTGAAAACAAAATATTTCATCGTTGAAAAAAAAAAATAGAATTAACCTGAAAACTCATCTCCCTTCTCCGTCTCTATATATATCATCCATCCTTCTGCTTCTTAGAAAACGCCTCCTTGAACATCCTTCGTCCTTCTTGAAAATTCTTGAAATCTCATCCTCAGAAAATGTTCACCACCGCCTCGTCCAACACCACCATGACCAACCCCAACTTCCATTTCATCATGTTCCAAAACCCACATGTCACCGTCCACCTGTAAAAATCGCTTTTATCTGTTATTTTCATGGCGGTGACGGTAGTGGCCATGTTAATGGCCGTGACCATCTATTGTATGAGGAAGAGTAGAACAGCATTGGCGGTGGAGGTGCATCTGGCGGCAGAAGTTCCGGTGATGGAAGCTATAGTGGAGGAAGTTATGGAGTGGGCTTCGGTCTCCTCCGTCGGTTAAAATAAGAATAAATCAACATTAATATGAATTTGTGTTTCTCTAACGGTTTATTGAAGTTTAAGCATTGCGACACGAGTTAAACACCTTGAAATGGTGTTTTAATCAATTTGATTATTAGTTTAAAATTTGTTGTTTAGTTTTGATTTATTAAAACCATTTATCCACTATTTTATTATATTAATTTGAATAGAAACATGTATTTTAGATTGATGAAATATGATAGAGTAAAGTGAAATGATAAAATATGATAGAGTAAAGTGAAGTATTAAACTACTACTCTTAGCACATTTTAATGATTAATAATGTGGGTTTAATAAATGAAACTGACAACTAGAGAAAAATTGCTATTAGAATTTATGATAAACTTACCACTACTAGTACTAGTAGGTAGTATTGATTTTAAGATAAGATTTTACAAATGATATTGGTTGTTTTAAAATAACTATCACAATTTAAAAAAGAATTTGTTTCAAAAATTATGAAATTTAATTTTATAATTATTTCATCTAATTAATATTATTGATAATTAATATTATGGATATAACAACTAGTTTGTTGTACTGACGAGGTGTGTATCATCATGTATATCAGCTATTTAGACCTCATTTTTTATTTTTGTTGTACTGAAACTGTTGCTGCTCTTGAAACTTCTATTTTCATTCATCATTCAATTTATCAATTGCGGCTTGTATCAGCTGTTGTGTCCTTTCTTCATGATCACTTGCCCATTGCTCCTTTAACTGGTCAAGATTATCTATCGACGGACGATGAGATCGATCCGTACTAGCATAAGAAGAAGACGTCTCAGTCTGAATATAGCCGGTTGGACCTTTCACAAAGGTTGATGACAAACTATCGGCACCCAGCACACGCCCTTTGTACTTGCCACCACTGATGTTCATAAAACTTGCGGTCTCATATTGTTTCCGCTGCACTGGACCAGCTCACGTAGCAGGAGGAAGAGTAGCTTGATGATCATCCCATTCTTTATGACTTGTTGAAGTTGTTCCTATATTAAAAATAAAAAAAATTAAAAATTAAAATAGTTAATAATTAGTATATAATAATTTAAATGTGTAATTAATATATAATAATTAATATATAATAATTACCTGAATCATTTTTGATAATTCATCAGTATACTCATTTGTTTGAGGATTAACATGAAGATAACGATGTATCTCAGCCTGAGTGACCTCCCTTCCAAGTTGCTTTTCCTAAAATATATATTAAATTAATGTCAAGTTTATAATTTGGTGAAACGTGATGATTAATTGAATATAAATTAATAGATACATATTATAAATAATAATTAATTACTATATAAAATTTAATTTCTCCAACAGACATGGAGTCTCCCTTATGAGTACTAGTACCCCTCTCAGATGCTCTATTAATCTTTGCTTTTTCTCTCTTCTGTTTGTAAGCATATGTGTTCCACTTCCTCCACAAAGCAGTCCAAATATTTTCACCAATCCAATTAGACCGTTTTTCCTCGCTCTTATTACGTGCGTAAGCCAACATAGATGAGAGACGCTTTGAAAATCAATAGTCAAATGAAACCAAAATTGCGGCATCATGCTCTCTTTTCCAAGTACATTTAGTCTGTTGTTTGTTTAAATTTAAAAATTATTAAAAATATAATTCAATTAAGCAATCAAATGTATATATAATTAATTAGTACTTAAATAAATTAATGTAATCACTTACTTTGAAATAATGTAAAAATTGATCAACTTGGCTAAATTGAGGTGTCTTATCCTCTTTTATCTCACCCCAAGACAACCATGGTTTTTTGTATTTCTCTTGTATGACTTCAGCAATTGCCTTTGTAGATGATTTAAAAGGAATATATCTTCAAAATTTACATGCAAATTAAATATAAAAATTAATTAATAAAATAATGTAACATGCAATAATGAAATATTTAACAATTATAATTAATTTAATCAATCATAGTTTACATATCCATCTCCTTCTGGAATGATGACAATGCGGTTGTAGCAATCAATACATCCGGTTTCCATTATTTCGTCTATGGTATAAGGCTCTACTGGGACCTCCGGATAGAGGAATAGCTCCACCACTAGTACCAATGGTCAACATCAGCATGAGAGATAGGTCATTAACAACACGTGGTTTAACAACTTTTTTCTTACCACGTGATGTTTTGGATATTCCTCGTATTGCCACCGTTCTAGCTCCTCCTGATTCATCCGAACCTCTTGATCCTCCTATTCCCGACACTAAAGTCGTGTCTATATATATATATATATATATATATATATCCATATCTATACATATATATATATATAATGTAATATATGTGTGTATGTACAATTAACATAAGATTAATTGATAATGAAATATACATAAATAAATTTTAACACTCACATAAATAAAGAAATATATATAAAACATATATATATATATATAAGTTGTCGTTCATTTCACATTACAATATATAATATTATACATATATATATACACACAAATATATATATATATATATATATATATATATATATATATATATATATATATATATATATATATATAAAATGCCTAATTAATTAATTGTCTTCGTCTTGGTCATCGTCATCATCGTCATCGTCATTTGATGAGTGAATTAAATCAATATTGCCTTCATCATTCTCTAATTCATCTATTTCTTGTTTATCAACTTCTTCTCCAACGTGTGACTCATGACAAAGTTGACTAATAGTCTCATCTCCAATCACATGATCCAAATTTGACATTTCATCCATTTGAAATGCAACTTCTTCATTTTGACCTACTTCAACTTCTTCTATTCTACTCGTTGGTCTTGTTTTGATTGCAGCACACCAACCTTGTTTGCTTCTGATAGTTGATGGATAAGGAACATAATACACTTGTCTTACATTATGGGCCAGGGCAAATGGATCAAACCGTGAATATTTTTTGCTCATTCGAATGTCTACAGTATTGGATATCAAATTGATTTTAGTTCATTTGTTAGATGGATCAAACCACTTACAGTAAAACAACACCACTTTTTTCGCATCATCTAGGAACGTGTAGTCAATTTCATAAATATGCTCAATTATGCCATAGAAATCTTCTACTACACCACTATCAGAGACACTTTTCATAGAAACTCCATTATTAATTATTTCTTTTCCTTCAGTCCAAGATTTAGTGTGAAATTTGTATCCATTGACGTAATAGGTGTGTCATTCTTTGTAACTTCTACTTGAGCCCATATATAAGTGCCTTAAGTGGATGTTGATAGGAGTTTGTTCTTCTAGATGCACTTGTTGTTGAAACCATAACGGAAAATTTGAATGTATATCCTCATATGATTGTCCCGTAGTTAAAAATGCCCTGATCGATGACAATATATATGGTGAATATCAATTTAATCATATAATTAAATATAATTATTTAATAAGAAGAGAAATTTGAAACGTACTCAATGTATGGTTTAACTTCAGTGCAGTTAATTAAAACATGAACATGTGCCGCATTAAATACTTTGTCACTTGGCCAGAAAATCGGAAAATCCCTACCAACATGATGACCAGACAAGCAAAAAACTGATAAAGCGTGTGGATGACGTATAACACTATCAGTAGTGTTTCTTCCGTTAACTAGTGATAACGTTTCACTGTTGAAATAATGAGAACAAAAGTGTGTTGTTTCACGGTGTAGGTAAGATGAACAAATAGAGCCCTCAACTCTAGCTTTGTTTATAACCGACCGTTTTGAATAACCCATGAACCTATAATATACAAAGAGATGTACAATATGCTCCATGTATATATAAGTTGAAGTATATTGAAAATCAAGTATATGTATATATATATATACATACATATCACCTTTCAAATGGATACATCCATCTATACTGAACTGGTCCACCAAGCCTAGCTTCACTTGCAAGATGCACTGAGAGATGCTCTATGGAATCAAAAAACTCAGGAGGAAATACTTTCTCCAACTTACATAGAATGATCGGAATGTCATTTTTCATCTTGATCAGATCTTTATCAATGAGTGTTGAAGAACACAAATTCTTGAAATATTGACTCACTTCAATAAGTGGGTTCAATACATGTATCGGTAAAGCACTAAAGGCAATAAGAAGTAAACACTCTAAAAATATTTGACAATCATGATTTTTCATCCCATCCATCCTCCCATTTTCTACATCAGCACATCTTGCCAAATTAGAACAATAATCGTTAGGCGTCTTCAACTCTTTGATCCAACGATAAACAAATTTGGCTTCATCAGTAGATAAAATGTAATTCGCATGAGGTTTTAGGGTCTTGCCGTTTTGTTCCACCAACAACAAATCTGGTCGTCTGCAATATATACCTATGTCTTTTCTAGTTTTGTCATTATCTTTTGTTTTCCCTTTCACATTCATCACAATATTAAAGATGTTGTCAAAGAAATTTTTCTCAATATACATAACATCGAGATTATGTCTCAAAAGATTATCTTTCCAATACGGTAGATCCCAAAAAATACATATTTTTGTCCAATTATACCATTGTCCGTAACCTTGTGGTTTACAAGCCACACCATTAACAACATTTACCTTTGGCATATCTTTTACTTTATTCTAAACTTGTTCTGATGTCAATTTAAGTGGGGGTCTTAGACTTTCTGCATAGCCCTTCATAAATGCAGCTTTGTTCCTTCTAAATGCATGATCAACAGGTAAAAACCTACGATGCGAGTCAAACCACAATGCCTTGTCGCCAAATTTTAAAGTAAATGCTTCTGTATCTTCCATATAAATAGGACAAGCTAATTTACCATGGGTGCCCCATCATGACAACATCCCATAAGCGGGGAAATCATTAATGGTCCACATCAATGCAGCTCTCATCATAAAATTTTCTCTCCGAGCAATATCATATGTCAAGACACCATTTCACAACCTCTTCAAATCGTCAATCAAAGGTTGTAAAGAAATATCAATACCAGTTGTAGGATTAGAAGGACCTGATATCACAACAACTAAGAACATATAAGGTTTAGACATACACATATCAGGAGGAAGATTGTAAGGAGTAACAATAACTGGCCAACAAGAATAAGGAGTAGACGATGCTTGTATGTAAGGCGTAAATCCATCTGAGGATAATCCAAGTCTTACATTGCGTGAATCTGACGCAAAATCAGGATGCATTTGATCAAAGTGTTTCTATGCCTAACCATCATACGGATGTCACAACTCGCCTGAATTTCTTCTATTCTCATAATGCCACGTCATCTTTCCTGCAGTTTATATTGATGCAAACAATCTACGCAATCTTGATACAATAGGGAGGTAAAACATTGCATTCCTTGGAATTGATTTTCCCCTACTTACCCTAGAGTTATTCCTTTGGTGATACCTTTGTTGTTGACAAAACTTGCATTCAACTAAGTTAGCATCATTCATACCAAATTCATTGTCATAATACAACATGCAACCTTTAACACAACAATCAATCCTCTTGACACCTAATCCTAACTTTGAAACTAACTGTTTCGCATCGTAATAACTTTGCGGCAAACCATCTCTAACAGGTGTTGCGTCTAACATCATTTTAGTCATCAAATCCAAAGCTAAATCTGGAATATGAAATTGAGACTTTAGACCTAACAGTCTAATACACATTGATAACTTTGAGTTTGAAGAACCTTCAAACAACGGTTTATTTGTCTCTTTCAAAAGACCATAAAATCTCTGAGCTTCTACATTGGGAAGTCCATCGGTATCATCATATTGATCTTCATTGACTGACAAATTAAGCCCAACAGCATTCGAGATCATATCATTCATCGTCTCAAAGTGTTGATAGTTATAATAATCTATACCTAACATGTTAGTACTACTTGAAGGACCTATGTTATAATTCTCCAAAGATGTACTAGTATTAGGCGCCGCCGGAGACTCTTCTCCACAATTAGTCCAAATCCAGTAGTTAGGCATAAATCCGTTTGCATCCAAATGCACTCTTATTTCATCTTCACTTATAAACCGTCTACATCGACATAAACATGGACATCTCATTCCCCCTTCATCTTCGACAATTTTTTGCACTCTCGCAAAATTGAGAAAGTCTTCAACCTTGTTAGCAAAACATTGTTTAAGACCCTTTCTTTCCGGAAAATTCCTATCGTACATCCAACTACGGTCTATATATATATATATATATCGATGTTTTATATATTAATTGCTTTATTTTTCAAAAGCATTATATATAAATTTTGACATATTTATATGTCAATTAGGGGAGTATCCATTTGCACACAATATAATAAATTATTATCAATACAATAATTATATATATAAACCAAAATAAAATTTTAAATAAAATTTTTTTAATAATCAAGACTAACAAAAAATATCAATACTAACAAAAAAATAAACATTATACATATATATATATATATATATATATATCAATATATACTTATAACAAAAAATAATAATTAATATCATCAATTTTAATAATGTTTTTTTAAAATCAATAACTTTGGCATATATTTCAATTAGGGGATTATATATTAATTAATTTGCAAACAATATAATAAATTATTAATCAAGACTATTTATAACAAAAAATAATATCATCAATTTTAATAAGGTTTTTTTAAATAATAATTATATTAAAATCAATATATTTTAACCGAGTTTGAAACTTTTATTTATCATATATTATGTAAACAACATCATTCCTATCTTTTTAAAAATAAATTTATAAAACTAATCTAAATATATATATTACTAATCTATATTTTAAAAATAATATATATATTTACTAATCTAAATTTAAAATATATAAAATACTAACTTGATGCCGAGTAGCGTCTGACTTGAAGCTTTCACTCACGTACGATGCTTGCAAGTCTTCGAAATAATTAACAACCACTGTAAAAAAAATTTCAATAATATTAATTACTTATATCAAATTCAAAAAATAAAATTATAAAACTACATATATAATATAATTTATACTTACCAAAATTAAATCAAGCTTGATGAAATATTTTGTGTAGAGAGAAGGTGGAGAAAATAGTTAGAAGGAGGTTTTAGCGAGAAGTTGGATGTGAAAAAATGAAGGAAGAGTGGAGAAATATATATAGGGTATGCTTGATCCTTTGTGGCGGCCAAAGCAGCCACAATGGCCAACGGATATAAGGCATTTGTGGCGGCCTTTGCCGCAAGAAACATTAACGGTAATTTCCTTTGTGGCGTCCTGGGCGGCCAGAAAATCCACGTGACTTGAGCTTCCTTTGTGGCAGCCTTTGTAGCCATAAATGCCACGTACGCTTGCCTTTGTGACAGCCTATGCAGCCACAAATTCATTGGTCACCTCAGTCCTTTGTGATGGCTTTACCCCTTACAAAATTGATTTTTTTTTGCTGTAAAAGCGCTCACAAAATTCTTAAAAAATTAACTGGATTTTGTGGCTGCCTATGCCCTCACAAAATCACAATGTTGTGATTTTGTGAGGGCTTAGGCAGCCACAAAATCCAGTTCAATGTTTAAAAATTTGTGAGGGTTTTTTCAGCCACAAATAAAGACCAATTTAGATTTTGGCATTTGTGAGGACTTTTTCGGTCACTAATTTGTGAGGGTTTTATTCGACCAAATTTTTTTTATAAAGTTGGCCACAAATGTATTTTTCTTGTAGTGAAAACAATCCACAATATCTCAAAGTCACGAGAAATCATGAGATATAAATTACGATCACTAATAATAACATTTGAATATGTCATATTCGACACCATTAACTTTTAGTTGACTTCCAATTAATGAGATATTTGATGGTTTTAAGCATTGTTCTCCTTTGACGCTGCATATCACTCCAGAAAACAATAATAAGCATATTTGGATATTGTTATCTGAATCAGATAAACTTGAACAAAAAACACATGAATTACACTTTTAAGACCATTTGTATCATGATACTCATATTCTTGAGTGTCTTTTGAATGATTTATGTTTTCTCAAATTCAATTGAACTTGAGTCAGAAGTTTCTTCATGATTATTATCAATCTTTTCTTGATCGGAGAAAAAAAATTCTTGAATAATAGTGGTGGCTTCTAGTTCAACGTTGGAAATATGATAAATAAAAATAGAGTTAACAACATGATGTGTACTATTACTTTGAATATCTTTGTTTGTACCTTTAGTTTTGACCTTGTCCGAAGAATCAATGTTTCTAGGACATATTTCTTTGCAATTTACAACATATTCAACCGATTCAGCTTTTCCACAATCATTAGAATAATTTTGACATGTATATATGGAATACCCTACATCATTACAAGATTCAAAAAACAACGGTATCTTTTCATAGTTGATGTAAACGAAAATGCATATCATTCGCCTTCAATAAGAATGTGATCTCTCAACTTTTGTATCATGTCTAAATCAACAAAAACTCAAGCAAAGTATCCCAACGTTTGAGTAGGTCTATTTGTCAAGAGATAAAGGAGTTCCAATATTATAAGCAATCATGAAAATTATATTTTACCTCAAATATTCGTGAGGCAGATTGTAGATACAACTCCAACATTGGGCCTTTGTGTTTCTTATCAAATCCATTATAATCTTTCATACAGGAGAAAACACAAACAAGACATGGTTTCAAATTCCACGATTGAATTGTTCGAACCTACCATGTCAAACTTTATATGGGTTTTAGTCATTTTTCAACAAACCCTAATTTCAGAGGAATTTGATCTCATTATGACTTATCAAATCCAAGTTAAACAATAAGTTATAGTTATTGTATTATAATTTAAAAAAATGTTATTTAGAAGATTTTTAAGACACCCCTTACTAACGAAAAACACATTTCTCTTTTAACTAATTAATTTGTAAATATATATATATATATATATATATATATATATATATATATATATATATATATATATATATAAAAGCTAATTGATGCGTGATAAACATTTATCATGTGTATGATTTATAATGAAAGTTATAAGTAGTGTATTATAATATTCTTCAATTTTGTATGTAGAAGACATTCAAGAAATACATTGTTCATGAAATGGATGTTCATCTTTTAATTAATATATCCATAAAATATAATTTTTTAATTAATTGACCAAAGACAAACATTTGTCCCGTGTATAATTAGTTTCATTTTATTCAAATTTCGTGAGAAAATGTTCTAAAACCAGAACCAAATCAAGCCACGTATTTTCAATAAGTTCGAATTTTTTCTTCTAAAAATTGAATGAAATTGACCCGTAATAAAATTGAACCAAATTACACCCATATTAATCATGATTTAACGAATATAAAATATTAGAAAAAGTGAAAAGAAATGTCTATCCTAAAATAAATTTTAAAATTTTAAAATCAATTCAACATGTTATTCATTTGTTTGATTCAATTCATATTTCATGAAAAAATATCGAAAAAACCAATTAAGTCAAACCAAAATGTCTATCTTTAATTGATTATAGTTTTTTTTTTCTCTTTAAAAAATATAACAAAATTGACTCATTCCACCCTATCGATTA